>JAVQJV010012248.1:0-15642 GCA_036024995.1 Gadopsis bispinosus | reverse complement strand
TGTTTTGTCTTTTTTTTACTTTTTTTTGGTGTTCTAATTTATATTTTTATATTTTTACTGCGACCCCCCCCCCCCCAACATCACCGACACCCTGCATCTTCCTCCTTTGTCTTCTCTTCAGTTTAAGGAAAGAATCTTAGGGTTTTCTAGTTACTCTCCCTCACTCTCTTTGAGCCCCTCCTTCTCCATTATGCTCTCTTTGTCTTTTGTTGGTATGCAAGTAGTTTTCCTGGAAGAAGAGGCAGGGCAGGTTGATAGGAAGATTCCATTTGTCTGTCTGCGGGTGGTTTTTGGAGTTTCTGGAAGAACAACAGCAAGTTTGTAAATGATCTGAGTGGCTTCAACTTTGTGATCAAACCATTTAAAGACCACAAGCATCCGAACATCAGATTCAATTTTATAATCAAAGCATGAAAATGAATTTTGACAAATTATTGGATATGTGATTCTGGCCTTCTAGTATTTTTTTGTTAATGGTTTAGAGTATTATTATTTTAACAAAAATGTTTATTGTTTCATGACATTAACGTGTGTTTCAGTGCATATCTTAAATGAAAATGGCACTTTGGCATCATCATTTATTTTCTATTTCATTGCATACAACTTGTACTTGATCGCTGCTGTAGATTGGAAGGTTTTCTGAAATCTAAAACAGAAAATTATATAATAGTCACATACTCACACTCTCACATTAACAAAACAGTTTCATTAACAAACATTTCTATTTGGCCAAAGAAATACAACATTGGCCATAAAAAATATTAAATCATAAGCAGTCTGTCTGAATCTATGCTCCAAAAAATAATACCTTGTAAAATGCTGATTAAGACGTTTTAATACTTTTCAAGGGTCTTAATTTGTGCTGAACTGATTTAATACCTTAAGTCCCTGCGTATACCCTGTAATAATAACAGAAATTCCTGTATTTTACACAACATACAGTTGCAATCACGTCATGCACAAATATCAAGAATTGAACACTCTCAGTTTTCATGCACGCACAACACTTTGGAATATTTCTAGCACCCAAACGAATAACATCTCATTCGTCTGTAAGTGTCTCCTGGTCAGGATGAGAAGTCACGGTAGTGGGCGGGCTGAACTGTTAGGTGTACACAACGTGATTGGATAACTATGGTATTTGACTGACAGCTGACATAACTAATAAGAAACCCGATCAACATAAATGAAAAGTAGACTGAGAAAGATTGGCCTTTTTAACAGTCGCCCTCTGCAGACTCTGCAGTGTAAAGCATGCTGCACACCCACACAGTCGCCCTCTTTGTAAGGGAAGGAAAAAGGCTGATAACACACAGTTACTGCATAGTGACAATAAACGGCTCCAGGTTCACTTTCATTCATAAAATCCTGATTACATAGGTATGTATATTTGTTGTCATTTGGAACAGTGAAGTCGATCTCTGGCACTTTAGTGAAAACATGTCTCTCTGCAAAGTCTTACGACTCCATGATTGCCCAGTGTGACACAGCCACCATCTCAAAAATCAAAAAATATATTATTAATATTATTAAAAATATTGTGTAATCTCATCTCAGCATCTCTCACAAATTCACTTTTGACCTTTGACTTCTTTTTTTCTCTGATCGTTTATCAGGATGGGGGCTTCAGACAACATCTTCAAAGGGCGCAGTACGTTCATGGAAGAGCTGACCGAAGCCTCTGAGATCATTTCCCGCGCAACCGAGCGTTCGTTGGTCATCCTTGATGAACTGGGACGGGGCACAAGCACCCATGATGGGATTGCCATCGCCTATGCCACCCTGGAGTATTTCATCAGAGATGTAAGTGTGTGTGTGTTTGTGAATGCGTTGGTGACGTGGGAATGAGACGGATTAAAAGAGTTAAAGAGGGAAAGAAAAAGAGATGAGAAATGAGAGGGGAGGCACTGATGGGACATTTGGGGCAGGTAACAGTTACTGTGAAATCCATGCTATTGTCAACCACTCACACATCCATCTTATTGCTAAATCCACCAGCATTGTTAGATCTTGATGCCAGCCCAATAAACCACCAAGCTAATGTTCTTCAGTAAAAGAGGTGTGTGTTTGTGTGTCTATTCGTGTACATGCAAGTGTGCTTGTGGGCTCTGCAGACTGCAGTGATCATTTGTTTTGCAGACGGAGACGAGGCTCCAGAGAGGCTTCAGCAGCAGAGCAGCTCTTGAAAACTGAGTAGATTTGTGGGCAAGCTTTAATCTATAATGCTAATATGCTGTTAGAGAGCAAGTTGCGATGGAAAGGGAGAGTGAAAAAGTGACTCTTAGATACCTAATTGTTCAAGGGATGTACGCTGTACTGCGGCAGGCCTCATTTAATCTCCTCAAGAAAGACTCACGATATGGAGGCTGATGACCGGTTGTCCAGTTGTCCACCTTTGCACTCTCAAGGGATCATGTGTGTCCGCAATGCATTGCCAACATTTCAAGGTTGATATGCTCAGCTGTTGTTAAAATGATGTGTACGGAAAGCAGAAAGGCCAGAGGGGAGAGAGGAACTGGTGCAGAGGTATTGCTGAAGAGAGGTGGCGGAGCTGGAAATATGTGGGGCTTCTCAGCTGGTAGTACTCAGGAATCAGTTTTCCTATGTGAGAGACTGTGTGTGTGTGTGTGTGGGGGGGATTATGTGAACTGGCACAGTCAGGGGCTTTTTGGGTCTTTGCACAGTGTTCTCCATTTTGCCTGAGCAGATGAGTGCTATACACTGAGAGATTGAGAGAGAAAGGGGGTGTTTGTGGTAGTAAAATGGGTTGTAAATACCGATATTGGCAAGTTCTTCCTGGTGGAGAACTTACAGTACGTGTATGTACCAATTAGTGTTGAACAAACAGATTGATGGTGTAAGCACAGAAAGCTCATCATTACAGTTTGATATGGGCTGCATGCTTGAGGTTGTGGCATCATTTAGGACGCACAGCTGTTGATTTTCTCAGCTGTTTACACTCTGAATATTTTCCACTGTATAATATAAACTAAAGAAACATTAGGGCTTCCTGTTCATTCTTGTTAGATGTTTTCTAATTCTAATCTAAATCTAGACATCATGTCAGATAGCGTGAATGCACATTTGTTAACGAAGAGACAGACTTTGTGTTTCTTTGCTTGCAAAGCGTTTGGCCGACTTGTCAGTTTCATGCAGGTTTTTGAGATCTTGGGCTCATTTTGCATGTGGCATTTACATACCTGTTGACTGTGTGGGCAGTTATCTGTGTACCGAGGCAGAATATTTACAACTGAACAAATAACTAACGCGAGTAAATCTACACTTGAACCAAAATCCTTCTACAAATTATTAAAGATAAAAGTCAACCAATATATTTAAAGCGGCACTAATCAGTATTAATTATATTAACAATGGATCACGTTACATATGTCACGTGAAAGGTATTGCTTGTGTTAATGAGCCTGAAAGAAATTATCACCCATGAGTCCCTCTCAGCTCTAGTTTGGTTCATAGTTTTTGGTTTTTGGCCTCCCAAGCTCTGCCTTTATCAACCTCTTGCTTTAGCAGCAACAGGCAAGATGTACAGCTTTGATACACCGCGTATGCACTACCTGCCAACCAGCACACAGACAATGTTAGCGACGGCTGGTGGACATAGTGAAGCATTTCCTGTAGCAGCGAAAGAGCCAGATACTCTTTGCGAAGACCAAAACTGACCTATAAAATGACAGTAAATATTGGACTTACATTCTCCAGTTGGTCAGAGAAATGACTCCAAATTAGTTCAAATGTTGCTCTGCATTTGCTGTATGTAAACATGGGTGACCGTTTGCTAACAGGTTGCCATATAAACTTCATAAGGCGATGTCAGATAGTGGGTGATCATCTTGTTCTGATGTCCTCAAGTGGCCAAAAGATCAATTAATTTAGCTCTAAATGAAACTTGAATTAAGAAAGATAATAACAATCTATTTCACACCAATCAGTGCTACACAAAGAAACCGACCAAACACTGTTTAGCACGAGAGGTAGAGAGGTCTCAAGAGTTGGGTGGCGTTTGTGCCCTCTCTGTTGAGAAAGGATTTATCAACTCGGATGGTCTACGCTGATTTTAGGGAGCACATATTTAATCTCGCACTTGAGGCAACTTGTTTTACTGGATCATCGTGGATAAGCGCACCACCAGCTGTTTAGCTGACAGTCAATGAAATCCACAAACCGCTGATTCTGAATTCGGGGCCCCCTGGTGGTTGTGAAAAAGGACGAGCCCCAGGGTGCAGCTCCCGCTTCAGTCCACAGCGACAGAGATGGGTTTCTGGAGTTTCATCATTAAAGCATACTTACTCTACTGCTGCATTCTGGGTAATCAAAGCTAACACACGCTATGTCCAATCTATGAGAACTGGTATTTTAGTATTTGTTTATTTTCTGTTTTCCAAGACCTACGTCAAAAATCTCCAAATTGCCCTGAGTTACCCGAGTTTCAAACATAGATGAATAAACATTTATCTTTGAACAGCCCCTTCCAGTTTTCATGTTTTGCCAGTTCCCCATTAATCTTTGGACAGGATTTTGAGGTTATGTAATTCAGCTGGAAAACACAGAATGAAAATGTGTAAGTAGCAGCTAATGCAGCATGGAGCTGCTGTTGGCAGGAGGAGGGAGCTCTCTAACTACCTGTTGTATAACAGCATTGATTTGTTAGAAAAGCCTTGCTATTAAAGGAAAGACAAACACAAGAGCACAAAAGAAGTTATGCTTTACAGCGAAAGGCCCCTACAGTAAAAGCAGATCTGCAGTCTTTGATGCTCGCTCCTCTTCCTCCTACTCGTCCTCCTCCTCCTCTCCAGACTCAACCGTTCACGTCAAAAGTCAGACTACACCTCCTTTGACTTGGTTGTTATAGTAACACACCTTTCCCTGTCCCCGGCACTCACCTGAGAGGTAGTTAAGAATGTAGATGGGTTTCATAACACCACTCAGTAAAAGAGACAGCCTTGACGCAGAATGAGAAAAAGAAACAGGAAAGCAGAGGAGAGAGGATCACTAAAACTAAACCTGGGAGCGGCTTCGGCTGGAGGTTTATGGCGAAGTCACCACCAGCACGTGGTTGTTTCGGTCCGTGTTTGTTTGTCTAATTTAATTCCTTTCTAGCTGCGATGTGTACGATCATGATGTCCTCTTCTTCAGCCATTACTCTCTCTCAGACTCACTTTTATTCACGCTAACAGCAGGTCCTGCCATTACCTTCACACTAAGCTTAGCGCTACACATCACTCTCCACTCATACCGTGATTCAGACTTGCATGCGACTGCGCTGTCATTGTAATACTGCACCGTAACAGCAGGCAGGATCAGGCCCAGTTTTAGACTTGGACTCTCAGGAGAACTACAACTCACTAGAACTCACTTTTGGCCTGCACGCTGATGGGTAGATGTGCAGTAGAATGTAGAAGATGCTAGTCACTTTTTCTCTCTGCTCACTGTGGTTGCATTCCCTTGTCAGCATTTCTAGCTGCTTCATTGCATTTAATACATTGTTTAGAGCAGTGGGTCCCAACATGTGGGCGGGGACCCCAGAAAGGGGTCTGAGGATAGAAATCAGATAATGCACGAAATATAAAAGAAAGACAATATTTGTATCGCACAAAACAATTTGACTTTTTCTGACTCGACCTTTTGATTTTTTCTTGTAAAATTCTGGATACTTAAACATTAATGTTTTTGTTTAAACTGCCATTAGCTTGAATGAGGTGTCACAAGTAGATATTATTTCAGGTTGAGGGGTCCCGAGCCGAAAAGGTTTAGAGTAAGAACTTGTCCAAACACTGAATTATTTTTAGGCAGCTGAAGTTAGATGAAAACTAAAACATAGATTTCGTCTAATAACTCATGTGTCTTTGGTAATTTAGATTTCACAGACTCTATTGAACTCAGGTAATGAAGTCCATTTGACATGTTTTGCCCTGGTGACCCCATGAGGAAAGATTTGTATTATTAAATGGTTAATTGATCATTTAACTAAATTATGTGGCAAATTGAGGTGATTACAGCTGAGATTGGCTCCAGCCCCCGCGACCCTCTAAGGATAAGTGGTATAGATGATGGATGGATGGATGGATGAGGTAATTACAGTCATCATTCTCATATACATTTTATTTGGAATTGTTTCTTGACTGTAGCTATTAGTAAATTAAACTTTTCTTATGTGCTGCAACTAATGATTATTTTCATTATCAATTAATCTGAAGATTGATTGATAAATTATTTTGTCTAAAACAATGTCAAATAGTGCAAAATGCCCATCGTAATTTCCCGGAGATCAACGTGATGTCTGACCAAAGCCCAGAGATATTAAATGTACAATCTAATCAAATAGCATAAGCAGGAAATACTCAGACTCTGAGAAGCCCAAATGTTCAGAAAATGTTCAGAATATTTTGTTGTACTATAATTTAATCAATTAATAGATTATCAGACTAATTGTTAGATGGTGTTTGAAGTGAAAACTGATCAGTTTTCAGTAGATTTTTGAGATTTAACTAAGTCACACTACTTTGTTGTCCAAATACTCTTTCACTCTGTTTCACTTTTTGTTTGGTGTGCATACAGGTTAGTTCTGATCTACTTTAAACAGGAGTGCTTTTAAAACGGGCATGGACAGGGGCACAGCTTGCTTGCTTTCGTGTTTTTTTTTGTTTTTTTACTTACTTGAAAAATCACACTTTCTTTTTGGATTTAATTTGTTTTGTACAAAATAATAAATAAATAATGTTTATTGGACAGCTTGAGTGAAGAAGCAGACAGGAAACGGGGCCGGGGACACACAACAAAGGTCACCGGCTGGCATTGAACAGTCGGTGTTGCAGTTATGTGGCATGTGCAGTAACCATTTAGTTACCAAGGCACTCTGGGGGAAAAAATAAATCGCACTTTCTTAAGCTCACTGTTGTGTGGCAGATGTTGTTGAAACAGCGCAAGTTCTCTGAATCAGACCAGGATTTGTATGTCCTCATGCCCACTGCTTTAATAGCAAACAGAAAACTTGGCCTAAAGGACAAAACAAGACCTAAAGCAAAGGTCATCACCCATACACCTGTCACTGACCCCGGACTTGAATAGTTTAGGCCAGTGAGAGAACAAGATTGACTTGCAGTGTCCGTGTGACACACATGCATGTTTCATTTACACCAAATCTCTCCGTCTCCGTGTCTAATTGGATAGAGAGGAGCAACAAGACAGAGAGACAGCAAAAGTGGCGTTTGACACCTCCAGCCTTTTCCTCAGTGGAATGCACACGCTCGCGTCTTTGACAGCATAGCATTGTAAAACATCTGGGACGAGTTGGTGATGCTCTGCAGGTGTACAGTGAAACAGACACCAATTTGGAGCTCACAACCTGAGACATCAGACAGTCAGAGACATATATTATAGGAGGAGACAAGGTGACACAATGCAGAGGTAGTGTTATCTGTGGCATGTGGCAGATCAGCAGTCTGTCAGAGATGCTGTTTTTTATTTGAACCGTCGTGTCAAATGAGCCGAGCACACAGCCTATCCCATCTGGACCTGGCCTCCTTAATGTTTGACCGCTCCAAGCATTCCTCTCATCTGTTTATAAACATACATCAGATTCTAGCTTACAATAAGGGTGGATATTTATAGATGTTCCTTCAAACTGCCACCTCTCATAATGTTCCCCACATCTCCCCTGTTTGTCTGTCTTTCAGTTATATGTTTTTGTCTATATCAGTGTCATCTTAGACGGTTGGGAAGGTTTAAGGTCATACACACCATTAAACCTGGACCATATTTGAGGTACGGTTACTTTTCAACAGAAATCCCTCAAATGTTTAGTGTTGTTTCTTCTAGGGCTGCAACTAGCTTTTATTTCCCTTATCAGTTAACTTTGACAGTGGATGAAATGATGAGGTGTCGCTCGTAGTGGCGAACCTGCATAGAATGATCAAGTATATCAAATGACTGCAGTTGCCTGTCAATCGATGAAGATTTTTGGGGTCTTTCAGCTCTTTGCAGTTTCGGTTCAGTCTCACCGCTCTCATCAGCATTGTTCACCTCTGATAAACCAACTGTACACTGCATATCCAGCACCAAACAGCAAACACATGTGAACATAGTGGAGCATTTAGCCACTAAAGAGCCAGATAGTGGTACAGCTACAAGCCATCCGTTTCCTGTATGACTGAAGTGTGAGCTGTGTCCGCATTCTCGGCACAAAGTCAAACACGTTTCCGATGGGTGTTGGACTTCGCCAGGGCTGCCCCATGTCGCCGATTCTGTTTGTGATACTCACGGACAGAATTTCAAGGCTCAGCTGGGGGGAGGAGAGTGTCCGGATTGGTGACCTCAGAATTGCATCTCTGCTTTTTGCTGATGATGTGGTTCTGTTGGCTTCATCAGGCTGTGACCTTCAGCATGCACTGGGGCGGTTTGCAGCCGAGTGTGAAGTGGTTGGGATGAAAGTCACCACCTCCGAGTCCGAGGACATGGTTCACTGCCGGAAAACAGTGGATTGCCCCCTTTGGGTTGCAAGTTGCTGCCCCAGACGAAGGAGTTCAAGGGTCTTACTCACGAGTGAGGGTAAAACGGAGCTTGAGGTGGACAGGCGGATTGGTGCAGCATCAGCAGTAATGCAGGTGCTGAGCCGGGAAGGCAAAGCTTTCGATCTACCAGTCGGTCTACGTATGTTCCAACCCTCACCTATGGCCATGGGCTTTGGGTTGGGACCGAAAGAATGAGATTGCGGATACAAGCTGCCGAAATGAGTTTCGTCCGAAGGGTTGCTGCACTCCTTCAAATCGAAAGGAGCCTATTGAGGTGGTTCGGGCATCTGATAAGGATGCCTCCCTTTAGAGGTTTTTGAACTTCATGAAGAATGTGGGCAGTACTTCTAACCATAAGAGAAGTAACAGACTAGTCTAATTTACCATTTCTCTGCATACTACTGCTGTAGTGTATAGACTGTGGTCCGTTCTGCAAAATGTCATGAACTTCCTTAAATATATTGAGATTTATGTGTTTTAATTTCAGATTCCTATCACAAAGATGACTTAAATCATTATTCAATCATCAAAATTGCCCATGATTCATTTTCTGGTTATCAGCTAATCGATTAATTGTCTAATTGTTGCAACACTAATTTTATCAGATCGTTCAGCTCTGCAGAGCACAGCTTTCAGTGCACCCTGGGGTGGTCTGGTAACGAGGTGCCATTAGCACCTAATCAGACCATTATCCAGGCTGCAGCCTCCCTCTGTCACGTTCTGGTTTTTTTAACTTCCTGTGTCGGTGGACAGGAAAGTTTTTTGTGTGTGTGTGTATGTATGAGTTGAGTGTTGTATGTGTGTGTGACCATTTGGAGTCGCCCTGCACGTCTCTCTCAGAGGGGGGTATTACTAGTGACATGTGACCTTTCTTAGAACGAGCGGTTAGCGGGCCGATCCTGAACCAAGCCAGCCGAGTCCTGCAGCCGCTTGTCTGCTGCGCTGATGTAACATACAGGCCTGCTTCGCCATGAGAGCTCATAGACGATTTTTTATCATTCCCACCGTCATTAGACTTAATGGTCATTAATACAAATATTTTTTGGATGATTACACCAGCGTTAGTTATTGTGCTTCAAACTGTTTGTCACATTGTCAAGACTGTTTTCTATTTGTTGGGAGATGTTTTCACAGTATTTTGTGTTAATGTGTCCTCATTGCACCCATTTAGATGTGATTGGGTTGTTAAAGTAAGCAAGCAGGAAAAGGAAATGCATTTGTTTTAGTGAAGAGCTCTTAGCAGCTGTTCTGAGAGTGCAGCACTGAGAGTAAAATTGTTTGTGCACGCATTTGAGAGACAGCCTGAGTGAGTGAGTGAGTGCATGCTCCTCCTGCTTTTTGTGATTTTCACATCTTAACCTTAATGTCAGAATTCAATCATGTAGCCTTACAGAGATTGAAGAATAGTGGGATGTAGGTGAAGTGCCTTCACTTTGCTCAATCTCTCTCCAGAGCCTGAAAAGCCAGGTGTGGTGTTTACAGTGAAAGGCAGAAAGATTGGAGTGATTGACTGCAGAAATCCTCAAGAGAAAGAAGAGTGTGTTTATTCTGGTGGTAATATTACACACAATGCATGTCTTCATGAGTTAGCTCAGCAAACTGCAGGGTGCAGAGGCTGTTAAGTAACACTGGGCCAAAGAACAGTAGATGGAGCTGCTCTGCTCTTTGTTTTTCAGCTTCAACATTTGTTTACTTGTAACACAGACGGAGTTACATAATGCAGCATTTGTTACGATACCTACCATTTGGTGTGTGTATCACTTTATCTCTATTCTATGTCTTTTGTCTTTCTGTTCTTTTTTCCTCCTAATTTTCTCTTTTATAAAAGAGTTTTATAAATAGTGAAAAATAATAATAATTTGATTAATATTCATTGAGGTCAAAGGTCAAAGAAAATCATTTAGTCTAACTGATAAAAGGCATATAAATCATATAGTAGTAGTGAGGGTAAAGATACATATTAAGGCTTACAAAATCTTTAAACTTGAAGAGCTGTTAAAGTAAGTGTGCTGTGGTGAAGAGGTTCCTTTGTAGATCAGTTAGATTTTTAGGGATGGCACTGTTGGCTGATCCACCACGGACTTTTCTCATAAGCTATTGGGGGGATTGCCATGAAGGTTTGTACAGACATTCATGGTCCCATGATGAATTAATTTTGTTTTTCATTATCTCTGTCCCATATTATCTGATGACTCTTAAGATTATTTTCATGAACCTTTTGTAGGGATCCCAACTGCCAGGTTGGAAACGGCTGATCTCATACAGTATGTGGATTGCCACAGATTTTGTCCAGACATTAAGGATCCATTCTGACTTTGATGGTCCACTGCCTTTATGACCTTTATGGCTTTGAGTGAAATGGCTTGACAACAATTAGATGGATTACCATGAAATGTAACAGAGACCTTCCTGACGGGCACTCAGGATGAATTGATACCTTAACTTCTCAGCAAACTTTAACTTCTCAGTGATACCTTAACTTCTAATTAGCAGCTGTCATCGGGTCAAAATACTTTGGTTTATGAGCAAATACTTGCAAAACTAATGATATTCCCTTCAGCCTCAGCTGTACTTTGTGTTTTTAGTTCTAATTAGCAAATATTACCATGTTATCAGGCTAAACTGGTGAACATGGTAAACATTAGATTTGCTAAATCTCAGCATGTTAGCATGCTGTTGTTAGCATTTAGCTAAAAGCACTAGTACAGCCTCACGGAGCTGCTAGGGTGGCAGCAGATTCTTAGACTTATGTATTTTGTGGCTATGGTGTTACCTCGTTTCTGAGAATGTTTCCATTTCATTATTGTGTTTTATTGGACTTTGGTTCATTTATTGTCATGTGATCATTATTCTATCAACGTGACCTCTCTTACATCTGGCCTGTAATAAAATATGTTCTGCATCTGGATGTGTTTAAACAGATAATGACAAGTATTACGACAATATCTTAACATTTACTTGAGTTTTTATAGGATTCCCTTGTCTGCATTTTGGACACATTGTGATCAGATCTCATTTTTCACAGGCACTATGAAAAGCTGGTGCGTAGGAGGGAAGGTGGTAGTTCCATTGTCAGTAAAACCAAACATGGCAGGTGGAGGTTACTGTACAGCCTGTACTTACATTTTTTACTTTTACCTACCAGAGAGGTGTCTTCCATGACCGTCTGAAACAACAGAAGTGATGAGCTCCTCTGGCAGTCCGCTACAGAGCAGCGACGGCAGTGATGTCATTCCTGCTTATAGCTATGTTGTTTTCTACCCCCGGGCTGGATGTTTTCTCACTAACGTGAACATAATGTGCAGATTGCATTTACACCTGGCTGCCTTTGTTTATGCAGCTTTCCTGATCCTTAACATTTCGATGCCAGGTGTAAAAGGCTGAAGAGCTGCCAGAGACTCTGTGTACTGTGTTTTTCTGAATGTTAACACTTCACTCTTGCCTTCCTTTTCTTAGGTGAAAGCCCTCACCCTGTTTGTGACCCATTACCCACCTCTGTGTGAGTTGGAGTGGGCGTATCCTGAACACGTGTCCAACTATCACATGGCTTTCCTACTCAATGAACCTGACCTCACCGCTGACACTGACGGTATGCGTGCGTATGAAAATGCTTTCAGCGTTTCTTTTGGTGGAAATTATGGGTTGCCAATCTTGTTAACAATCTTATTTTCGCAATTTATAAATAATTCTTCACTTGGCACTTTGTGTGCATGCTGACAGATGGAGAGGTTCAACCAGAGTTCATCACCTTCCTCTACCAGTTAACTGAAGGAGCTGCAGGGCGGAGCTACGGTCTGAATGTCGCCCGATTGGCTGACATCCCCGACCCCTTACTGCGCACTGCTGCACACAAAGCCAGAGAGCTGGAGAGCATGGTCAATGCCAGGAGGTACAGCGAACACACATATCTACTCCACTAATTTTACACATGAAGAACTGTTTACTAGTCCTAGGGAGTACAAACATTTGTAAAATGTATTTTGTGGCTCTAGAGATTTTTAAAGAACGGGAAAATAGTTTAGATGATGTCTTCAGGGTTCTCTCGGTTTGGGAACAGAAAGCCTGCGTTACAAACTGGAGGCGTGAAGTTTCAAAGATGTGGGTGTTTAGCTGGCAGGGAGTGGGCATTCAGACAGCTCGGCATTAAAACAATGCAAGGGGCTGCGTAGGTTGGGGAGTGTTGTTTCAGGTACCAGTGAGCTCCTTATGGATCTTTATGGACGTCCTCTCATAAATCACAAAATATCCTGTGTTCCTGTACTTGTGGAGAGTTTCTTGAATACTGTTAAGTACAAATGGAGCTTGACAGCTGAAAGCTCAGTCAAACTCAGTGTTTGTCATGTAGAAATAAAACTCAAAGCAGCTCCACTGACACTAAATTGGCTGTTTATTTAAGCTTTAACACTCAAATGAACTTGATTTCATTCTTGTGCTGCCACGTCTGAACCAGAAAATGTACCAACCTCCCTGCAAAATCAGACTGGGCACAGACTACTGGTGCAGCTCAGACTTGATGACACCAAGGAGTGTCACAGAGGAGAGAGAGAGAGACCTACCAGCAGTTTTATGATGGGATGTTTTGCGGTATGGAATTTGTTGACCGCTGAAAATTTCACCCGTTTGATTCTGAGACAAAACCAGTTTTCACCAAGTTCAGTTTTCTTGAAAAAAATGTTGGTGTCAACTTAATTTTAGATGTTTTTAGAGACTTCTCATGACATCTCCAATGGATTGCAGTACACCACCAAACAGCAAGGCTCTGTATGTAGTGTGGGTTGACAACATGTACTTTTATTTAGCCGTGTTTGTTGTGCAATTTTCCATTAGGAGAAACGGGATAGGTTTCAGAGATAAGTTATTTGTTTGAACTTCTGATTTTAAATTAATGTTCCTAATCTGGTTATTAACTAAAACACAATTTTAACGAATATCAACGTGCTGGAATTATTATTGATTCAAATCTAATTGAGATGGTTTCATCATGGCATATTTTCTCCCAGTGGGTCTGAGATTTTTCCTCGGCTAATTCAGTTTACAGAGTATTAAGAGAAAGTGCACATTAATAGGTAAAGGAAGAGAAAATATATGTTTTTAAATGCTGATGCAGACAGGTTTTTCTGTTAGGATGAATCGCACACTGCTGGGCAGAGACGTTCCACTTAATATTGAGTTAGGAATTGGAAATACGGCAAATTCTTAGTCTTTTGCTGTCAAAACGTCAGCATATTGCACTTTCTCCAAAAACAGTGTTCTGTCTCTGCAAATTTGCACTCGGCATCTTCTCGCTCTGTAACAGACGGGCTGCTGGGAGTTGAGTGCTGCTTAGCCTCTTCCTAAGTAATCCTCACCATATGAAATATCTGTTATCACACATACACACACAGAGAGAGAGAGAGTGCGTTATACCGCTACATCAATGTAATCCTCCCTATATGAAATGTTTGCCCTTTGTTGGAGTGAAGCCATGCTGAGTACACAATAATCGTACAGAGAGGAGTTGAGCTGCTGGTCGGAGGTTAAGAACAGAACAGAACAGAACACAGCTTTGTGTGAGAGTACAATGTATTTAGGCTCAGCACATGCAGGATTATGTGAGGATATACAACTGTTTTATGTACGATTTTCTTTGTGTAAGCAACATTCCCATGTCTTTGTGTCCGACTCTCTAGGAAGAACAAGAAACTCTTCTCAGAACTTTGGTGCATCTCAGACAAATCATCCCTCATGGAGTGGCTACAGTCAAACTTTTGACACTGCTGCAACTGTAGTTGCCACCATCACCATCTAACACAAGTGAAGAGGAGAGAACCCATCAGTGAATGAGCATGCTCAGAGTATCCATGCTTACAGAAATTAAAGCTGGCTTCAGAAAGGACTCAGCACTGTTGGAGTAGAGTGGCTGTTGCTGCTCTTTTTGGGGAGTACATGGTTTATATCCAGCTCAGGTTCTGGTTATCATCATCTCTACTGTAACTGAATGATCAAGATTTGACCTACCAGACTATATGTGACGATTAAATAAACAAACAAAAAAAGACAAACTTGTCATGCTTGCTGCTCTCTGACCTTAAAAAGAGTACTGCACAGATTAGAGTACACACTACTATAACATTGTCAGACTCCCGATTGACTTGATTTGAGAGATTTCAAAATGGATGCAGGAGAGTCAGCGATGTAGCGTTTTTTTTTTCCACGCTTTCTTCTCCCTGGTCAATATGTGGTGCCTACATTACCCACAATTCTACCACTGACCGTTCTGTTGGAGATTCAGGTGTGTTATGTGAGTAGCAGAACACTGAAGGAAACATATTTTGACAGGAGGAGGCATTATATTGTTGACTTCACCGGCTTTGTCAAGATTGAACATTGTGTTCAAGTTCTTTGGTATCATTTTTGCTTAATGGATCATTAATGTTTCCGTTAGTGTCTACTACTCTTTGCTGTCAGATGCAGCAAATCACAGCATTTGCCACTGAGGAAATCTGCATCACATCTGTAGGTTCCCTCACTCTCTCACTCACTCTCTCTCTCACTCACTCTCTCACTCACTCTCTCACACACAGACACACAACGCACACACACACACACACACACACACGCTCCGCCTTTAATTCCACCAACTCAAAGATCAGCGCGCATCACCGGGGAGAGAGAGATAGAGAGAGAACGATAGAGAGACCTAGTGGCAGTGAGTGTTTGTGTGCGAGAGAGAGAGAGAGAGAGAGAGAGAGAGAGAGAGATAACCACTGTCAAAGCCGATTACAGTTTATCGAGTCTGTGATTCTGTCACTGTCCAGTTGAGGGTTGTCGCCTGCCGCCGTCTCCTGCTTGTCTCGCTGTTTATAGAAGCGCGCTTTTTTCTTTGTTTTCGCCAGCAGCATGGATTTATTCTAGCGTGACTCGGACGCCGTTACGATGAGTTCCTGTGAAGACGCGCTGCTGTCGGCGGTGCAACTCCTGCGCGCGCCACGACGCCGCTGAGCCGCGCGTCTCCGTCGGTGGGACAGTTTAGACGGGGGGGGGGGGGGGGGGGGGGGGGGGGGGGGGGGGGGGGGGGGGGGGGGGGGGGGGGGGGGGGGGGGGGGGGGGGGGGGGGGGCGGGGGGGGGGGGGGGGGG
>JAVQJV010012242.1:0-18022 GCA_036024995.1 Gadopsis bispinosus | reverse complement strand
CCCCCCCCCCCCCCCCCAGGCAGACCCTGGTACAGCATGTACTGGGAACAGGTGAAAGGTCATCACTGGAGAGAGGCAGTGGTCAAACTAGAACGGCAAAAGACAACATGACATGTTTTGTACCAGTGAATGTGCACATATCGTGTGTTTGTTCATGGCAACATGCACACATTTGTGTCCAATGCAGGTAAAGTTCAGTGTCTAAATGATGTTCTATTTGTTTCGTGACGCAGGCCACTCAGAATAGTGGCTGAGGGGTAAACCCACGGGTGATTTGACTGTTAGGGTTTGGAATGGCTGGTTTTGCATGCAGGTAATTGACACGGAGCGCACCCTGTGTTTAAAGGAAGCATGCAAATGGTCATTTGGAACCAAATAACTTTACAGACAGACAGACACAACGATTCTGTTTTCGACTGTGTTTTATTTAGTTTGCTTTAAAGATCTACAAATAAATATGTTTTACTTTCTCACAGTGACTGTCTTTATGTGTAAGGTGCAGCTCGTAGTTACACTTCCATAAACAGTATTTAGACAAACTAAGCAGGATATACACATAGATCCATATGACTTGGCAGCCCATGACTGGATTACAGACCCCGATGCACTACTGCCACTCACGTGCGCTGTTTTAATTGAGTGCACACAGTTTGCGTGAGTTTAAAAGTTACAAATCCATAGAAGCTCAGGAACAGTTCTTGCAGTGGCTGGGTGCAAGTACTGCTGACTCACAAACTGCGGGAGCACAGTCGTACTCGCAAAGGCATGGTGGCACCCAATTATTAAACCAAACTGAACACAAACATTTCAAAGACATTCAGCTATGCGTTTGTGCTTTTTATAAAATGTGTCAAAAAGGTTTCCTACAGTCTTGGGCCTTATTAAACTAAGGAAAAGGAGAGTTTGCCTGCTGTGAAGACCTGTTAGTTCTGTGGAGGTGGACATGCGTTGAAGATGTGTCCACAGCTGGATAAGAGGGCACATGGTGAGAACGTCGCTTTCCTAAAAGAAAATGGAGTATGGTTTGGCTATATGTGGAAGGGAAGCTGCAGGAAGCGACTCAGCTGCAACATATGCGGTTTAGCTCCTTAAACCCTAAGCTTCTGGCTCAGTCCTCTGCTCCAACATGTAAAATGAACAGAGTATACCTCTGCAACTATAAGGTCTATATGAATAATATACGGTTTATTCAGTGACCAGTTGATTGTACCGTGATAGGAGTTATACAGATTCTGACAGACAGTGGACTAGTCTTTACCACGATGTTCTGACATAACCGATGTACAAGGAAACGTAACTCCTTTGCTCGTAGTCATTCTTTGTCTTTATTTTTGTAAAGTTTTCCACGTGGTAGAACACCCTTTTCATTTTCAACACACTCGAAAGCTGTGCCTTTGGAGAGAATGTCAGGAACATAATCAAATACTTTTACTGCATAATTCAGATCTGTGCCGGACAGCTTTACCACCTCTGAGCTCTGCTCCCAGTGAAACGACCCAGATTAAAGGTTATTAAGAAAATGTGCATGTTCATACGGAAAATGGCACAATATGGAGATCATTTAGTTTTTAGACACTAGAGGGCGCCATGTTGTTGAGAGAAACTTCAACATAGCAAGAATCACAGTAAGACATTTTTACATTGCAACAACCGGCGAGTCCTGGAGGTTCCTGATTGGCTGTCCAAGTGGTTTCCTGCTAAATAATGACTTAACGCTACTGCTGTCATTTACTCTGACACGAGTCACAATCAGTTAATGAGCAGTGTTAAATCCCGGTAAAGCCCCGTACAGGACTCAACTGGACCAGCTGTCCGAGTCTTCAGTTCCACGGAACCTAATCCCATTAGAAGTCTGAAGCTGGTGTCGAGGAAAACTGTCCTATCATCTGCTTCCATCCGGACGCCTCTGACAACCACAGCCTGAAAGAGCAGCCCTGCACTTCAGGCTGAGTTCATCCTCTTTTAGATTCAGGCTCTTGGTAATTGCCAGGATAAAGTTTGATGGCTTGGATCTCTAAGCCCTCAGGGTCTGTTTATGACAACTAATAGTGGAACAAATTTAGCCTTTAACCTTTTAGAACCTTTGCGATGTTGAGCACACAACTTAACATTTGACCATCAGAGAGACGCGACAATAATAAAAGGCACGATTCTCCATTTTAGTCTTTTATTTTTATTGCAATATTTCACAATCAAATATTAACACTGATCACAACAACATTCATACATAGCTGAGAAATTAATTGACATGTCAGCTCAAACACTTGAAAACGAAAATAAAATATTTTCAAATCATGTTTCTGCAAACCTCAACATTCCAACACATTATTTCTGTACAGCTGGATGGAGAGTTGTCTGATCTAAAAGGATGGAAAAATGCCCCAAGAAATCAGATTTACCCCTAAAAACTGATCAAGGGGCTAAACTTGCTGGAGGTTCAATTCCCCAGATTTGTTGGGGTTTTTTTCCACTTTGTTTTTTAAAGAAATTGTTTCATTTAGTTTATCTTTTGCAGTGAACTTCTTCCAGTTTTACGGAAGTTGCCATCCAGGTGCATTACTGCCACCTTCCACTCCGGAGAGCGGAACAGACAAGAGACTTAAAATCTACATCCCTGACCGTCTCTCACTGTTCTCTGGAGTTTCAATTCCCTGGATTTTACCCCCGATGAAAATTAAAAATCTCTCCATCCACTATATTTATTACAGTATCGCTGCTGTCTGTGATTGTGTTTTTTAAATGATGTACTTATTCAGAAGATGTTTTAGTCCCGGCAGCAGTCCAAGATCTCTCCACCTCTGCCTCCTCCTGTCCCTGCTGGGCCACCCTCAGCCAGCGGAGGAGATAGTGGGTGCATCCACCTGGGACCACCTCTAACCCCATTTGAGCAGCAAAGTCCATTGGTGGCCACTCTGGGAGTCAGCGCTGGACAGGCTGCTCCCTCCATCTTCCAAGGACCTCTGTGTGATCCGGATGTCACACAGTCTGGTCACGTGCACAATCAGACTCAGGGACAGGTAAGATGCTAAGTAAAGGACAGGGATCATAAGGCCTTTATTAATACCTGTACCAAAACATTTACGTTTCAGTTAGAGCTGAAAGGATTAGCCGAGCAATTGATTATTATTAACTATTTTGGTAAAAGATTTTTAAGAAGAAATGCCCACAATCACTGGTTCCAGCTTTCACTGTTACTGATGTGAATGTTTTGGGGTCTTGGACTGTTGGTCAGAATAAACTGTAACCTTCCTGTAACCGGACGCAGGAGTCGCTCCCCTTCAGCTGTAACTTTGTTCTGGTTCCACACTGTTCTGGATAAGAAATGCATGTTTTCAGTGTGTGCATTATGGCTCCCCCTCTCTTCACAGTGCCTGCCACATCTACAGTTCCCAGATGGAACTTATTGCTGCATTAATGCTCTTGCCTAGATTTTTACATGCACACACACTCCTGAGCCTATTTACAGCCGCTAGTCACGACTCTTAGTCTTGTTACTCTCCACATGTCACGGCAGCTCATTCAAGAGGTTGCTATAACTAAAAGACAGGGGAAACTCTGACACCATTGCAGCTTGTCTGATCATCTGTTCTGTGTGTGTTTGTGTCTCCAGTATAACCAGGTGCCAGCGGTGAAGCTTCCTAATGGCCAGAACCTGCTTCCTGTTGTTTGACTGCAGGTGTCTTGCGTTGTTCTGCTTGCTTCTAAAAGACATCTTTCCTCACAGTTTTCTGTATTCCCGTAGAAGAAGAAAGCGTGAAGCCCAGCAGCATGATGGCCCGGCCGTATGTAAAGAAGCCGCCGAACGCCTTCATGCTGTTCACGAAGGAGCAGAGGCCAAATGTTGTGGCCGACTTTAACGTCACCCATAATGCGCTGGTCAACACTATCCTGGGACAGAGGGTGGGTGTGTTCTTGCTCTGCATGTTTGAGACTTCAGGACAGTTTTGAAAGACAGTTTTCTGCAGTCAGTGATTTTTCTTTATTAGCACATGACCAGAGAACAAATCTAAATTCAACCTGAGCATTTTTGGACACATATGCACCGTGGGACTGTGGATCTGTGTGCATAATTCTGCATCTGTTAGAATGAGTTTTTATGCCCCTGTTTGTGTGTGCGCACTTGTCGGCCTGTAGTTAAGGTTAGTGTATTCTATCTGTCCACAGTGGAAGTCGCTGTCGAAGAAGGAGCAGGCCAGATACTATGAACAGGCAGATAAAGAGAGACGGCTCCACTCAGAGAAATACCCCGACTGGTCCTTCAAAAACAATGATGTATGTGCACGCTGCTCACACACGTGTTCACATCATTTCACTGGCGCTAATGAAAGAAGTCACTGAAAAGAGTCTTTGTTCTATCAGCTGTCAGACGGAAAGTCAGTTTGTTCTTGTGTAGGGCACAAAGAGAAAGAGGAACAGGAGGACGGCTGCCACCAGTGTTGAAGGTACGACAATATTCTGTTTTCATGTGACCACGCGGGATCATTTTTGACTGTTTCACAGATTGTAGACATTTACAAACATGTTGAAACATGGCTGCGTTGGCTGGATGCAAAGCATCAACTCTTTTTATAAGCTGCAAGCGCTCACTGGTCACTGGGGAATATTCTGTGAGAATAAAGGTGTAATACAGAAAATGGAAAGCAGCGTTTCCTCATCATTACCTTCTAACAGTACATGACAAGCTAGCAAAGCTACAAAAGTCCTGCCTATTATTGATGCTTACAGCTGTCTTCAGTCATGTGACCCTTGCCTTGCAGGTCGTAGTGTCCCTGCATTTATGTTTCTCCACTCATTTCACCCATCTCTATATATCCTGCACATGTTTTTTTTAAGGAAAATTCCAAAAGTTCTATTGAAATTCTTAATGAAGCTGAACAAAACAAAACCCTGAGTGTGTTTGTAACGGTGATTCATGTTCGTCATGTGCGATTCATATAGGCCTGGGTCGCCCGCTTTTTGACGCCATGTGATCTGCAACAGATGTTTTCACTTACAGACTTGTTTTCCCCACCGAGTAGGAATCTGGAGGGCAGCTCCTGAGTGTGAGTCATCGCCGGTGTCCAGACAGCAAACACAGACTCAAAGCTGCACGCAAAAATAGGAACCTCTCGTTTCAGCCTTACATGTACGAAGGTGACTTCATGTCTTGGACTCAACTTATTTGTCCCAGTTTTTCCGGAGATGTCATTGCACCGAATGTTTGCAGTGGATTATGAGCCGAGCCACATGTCCTGCCTCGGGACTCTGCCACAGCGTGAGTTTGCATGACTTCATTCTTTGTTTTCAATCAAATGGCAGAATTTCTTTTTAAGATGCCATAAGCGTGAGTTAGTGTAACACTTATCTCTGCAAGTAAACTGTTTTAAACAGATTTCTTTCCCTTTCCTTTCTCTCTCTGCAGCCTGACGTTGCTGGAAAGCCAAGCTCGCTCACTCTTTGGCATTATTCTCAGTAAATACACCGCATCCCAACATGGCTGCTGCTGCACTCGTCACAGAGAACTTTAAGTTTGTGTCGCTCTTCTTCAAGAGTAAAGATGTGATGATTTTCAACGGTCTGATTGCTCTGGGCACGGTGGCCAGCCAGACTGCGTACAACGTTTTTGCCTTCAACTGTCCATGTTCCTCTGGAAGGAACTACCGCTACGGTCTGGCCGCCATTGGCGCTCCAGCACTGGCATTTTTCATCGTAGGAATAATGATGAACAAGAGCACCTGGGACCTGGTGTCTGAGTGCCGGCTCAGAAAGTGCCAGAAGCTGTCGGGAGCCGCGGCCTACGCTCTGCTGGGAACCATCATCGGTCGAGCGGCCGTGGCTCCGCTAACGTGGGTGGTTATCTCTTTGCTGCAGGGCCAGGCGTACACGTGTGCCCTCAGTGAGTTTGTTGACCCCAGTACTCTGGAGGGCTTCCCCTCAGATCAGGGGTCAGAGGTCATGGCAAAATTCCCGTGTCAAGGAGCTGTTCCAGTGAACCTGCAAGGCTTCTGGGCTGAAATTGAACGGCGGCTGAAATATGAGTCTCAGGTAATGGAGTGCTTTGTGTTGTTTTTGCAGAATTGTCTTAGTTTTACCTCGTGTGTTTGGTAGACACCGGTTTAGTGTAGTTAATCAAGAAGTAAATAAATGCCAGCCATTCAATAAATAATGGGAAAATATTTCAACATTTTGAAATATTTATTTCCTTTCTTACCAAAACTTGAGTGAGAGGATTCATGCCAATCTTGTGTCTGTTCGTTAAGTACAGAGGTAGAGTTGTGGCACCAATGTTAGTTTTTCCTCGGGGTCCAGTTGGTCCAGGATATCTTTAGCCCAGTTACACAAAGACTTACATGTCTTATGTATTTGACTTGTGTGGAAGCAAAAAGCTATTGAGCATAGATGAACAGCATTAAAAACAAATTACTTCCATCAAGAAGACATCTGATGAATAAAACACTGGAAACTACACTGAGTTAAAAGTTGCATCCCTTGATGTGCATATGTTTTTTGTGTACCTTTTCTTTTTTTTGTTCTAATTTGATAAAACGAGGCTGGCGTTTCCCCCCTTGCTTCCATATGTGTTACGCTCGGAAAAACACATCCTGGACCTGTAGCTCGTCTCTGTGCTGGATGCAGAGAGATGAAACTGCTAACGATGTTCCCAATCTAACTCTGGGTAAAACATAACAAAATGTCGCACTGTTGATTTTAAGGACAAGTCTGATAATATTCTACATTATTCTTCTTGTCAACACATCTCAGCTGATAGGCTGGCTGCTGGTGGCAGGCATGTCTCTGGCGTTGTTCCTGATGCTGTGTATGAAGCGCTGCTCCTCTCCGCTTGGCTACCAGCAGGAGGACTACTGGTCTCAGTACCGCTCTACCGAAAACGCCCTGTTCCATCGCACGGCGGCGGTCCATGCCCACCTCCTGGCTGCAGAGAACATCAAGAGCTTCTTTGGCTTTGTGGCGCTGGAGAAGGAGGAGAAGGAGCAGCTCGCCGAGTACCAGAGTGCTAATCCCATCTGCAACACGAACTGGAACCGAGTGACTGGCGTCTACCTCTACAGGGAGAAGAATGGACTGCCTCTGTACAGCAGGCTCAACAAGTGGGCCACATACAACCTGGAGAATAACGTAGAGGCCATGGACAAAGAGATGGACGTGCTCAGCTGATAGCCTTCTTCTGGAAGGAGGTCAACTGACTGCGACCACAAAGGCGTTAATATGCTGTAAATAGAGTGCTTGTTGGACCATGAACCAGTATCTACAACCCCCTCCCCCCCTCCACTCTTTCACTTTTCAGATCATTATCTGACCATTTTAGTTAGTTCTGAAACTGACAGTCTGACAATCGCGCACACTATTTCTGCCACTTTGCCTTTTAACGTGTTTGAATGATACTTCATAAGAACTAGTTTGTTTGAAGCATACTCAAGCCTTTAGTCGTCAATACGACTTGTGAAGCATTGAAATGAGGTCCAGCAGGAGGGATGGAGGAGCAGACGAAGGACACCAGGCATGCAGTGAATGTGTTACTGGGAGTTTACCATCAGCAGGTAATAGGGATTTCATGGTGCCCACCATTCCCCGCTTAGCCTCTCTAACTGTACTACTACTTTTAAGAAAAAGAGGCTGACAAGCATGTATGTGTGACTTCTCAGGAAATATAAAATTAAATTTAAAAAAAATCCATCAAAATGTAACAGCGTTGCAGTGGTTGTCATATTTCAGCAGGTTCTCATTCATGAAGCGCTGTATAACTAACAGAGACATTTCCACAGCTTTATCTTGATATGTTTACCATGTTTTTTGACAAATCCGCCCGCTCGGACCACCTAATTAGCTTGTTGAACAATGCAATCAGAATCAAGATAAGGAGAACGCTTCTTAATACCGGGTGTACATAAATACATATCAACAAATACAAAGAGTATTTGCTGAAATTAAGTCAGACTCCAGTTGAAAGTGAAAGCTTCACATTTGTTCAAGAAGTTCCATCTTGGATACTTTCTGCCAAATGCTTTGCCCTAAGTTCTATTTACAATGTTCCTTTTAAACGTTAACTTGCTTCATTAACGAACTCCACACGCAGACCCAGTCCAGCCGTCCCTGACTCGACACTTTGTTCCTGCTTAAATCATCCTTTATATGAATGATGGTAATATTTTCAGCTAGAACTGGTGATAATCTTTAACCATGGGAACTTTTAACAGTAAAAACAAGGGAAAAGAAAATGACTTAATTAGTCCTGATATGAACTACATGTGTGAACTATGGTGATGCATCTGTGAGATTCTGAATAACTGAATGGGTTATGTGAAGTTCATAATTTATAACCGTAAGTGTGTCCAAGGCCATTTTGGGTTCAAAGACGTTCATTACTAATACCAATTTGATGCCTGTGTGTCAGGCTGTTGTCAGGAACGGCCGTGCGGGGAGAAGGTAAGGAGGGACCCAAATGCAGATAGCCAGAAAACACAAAGTCCTTCAGTGAAAGGCACAACTGAAAAAGCTCTTAGAAAACTGTAAGGCAGCCAGGGAGCAGCGGACCGGCGAACATCCAACACACAGGTAACATAGACAATGATGCCACAAGGAAACAAGGAACTGAACACACTTAAATACACAGGACGTTAACGAGGGCAACAGGTGACTCTAGCAATTAGGGAGGGAGGCTGAGACAGGACACAAAGTCACACACAGGAGAACCAAGGCAGAAACACAAGACAGGCAACAAAACACAGGGTACACAGTCACACAGACGGACAGCTGTGTCTGCTTTTTGGAACAATCTGGTCTCGTGCCTGTGCTTAGATAAACTAAGTCTCAAATTTCTAATGTAGTAACATTGCTTTGGGGATTTTTATGTAGGGCAAAATAATATTTACACAAATGTAGATTTTTTTTGTTAAATCTTCTGCATCTAAAAACAAATTCCCCATCTGTTTAAGATCTTTGCGACATATCAATAATTAAATCTACTCAACTCCCTAGAATTGTGCTTTAAATTAACCCTTTTATTCTGTGTTTTTATTTTTTATCAAATGATTTCATGATCATTTCCTTTGTTCTTAATTTACCTCTTAATTTAAGTTATTTATTAGATTTTTTTCAGTATTTGAGGCTCTCAGCTGTATTGTAATGAACTAAAGTAATTTTCTACACTGGACGCCTATTTGAACTTCTATATTTAGTAAAGAGAAAAAAAAAGCAAATCCCCAGTGGAGCTAACAGACTTACGTACAGGCTACGGACCTACAGGCCAGCAGATGGCGGTAATGAAAGCTCAAATTGAAAAGGAAGGGAAGGTTGAGATTCTTGAGCTGTGTGTGTGTGTGTGTAAATATTGTCTGTTCCTCTCCGGAGCAGAAGGTGGCGGTAATGGTCCAATAAGCTGGATGCCAACAGCCGTAAAATCTAGAAGACGAAGAAGAGCGACGTGACGTAGGATTCGCCGTGCGCATGTCTAAAGGTCGGTTAGTTTAAGGCGCGCAGATTAAAAGAACCAACAACATGGACTTGACATCCGCGCTGCACTTTCTGAAGCTAAATGACATCCCAGAAGGTAAACTTGTGTATCTGATTGAGGGGGTGGAATAACTTCGCTCTGGCCGCTTGTTTGTTAGTAGCGTTGACAGCTAACGTAGCTGTTTCCCGGGTTCAGTGTGCGTGAAGAGCAGCGCTCCGAGTCCCGTTCACACATCTCGGAAGTTACCGAAAGTCGCCTGGTTTGGACGCAAATCGCAGCTTAAGCGAAACTTCAGACCTCACCGGTGACTCGCTGGGCGCCACTGGTGAATTCGGCTAACAGCTGTTAGCATGCAGTGACGCCGAAATGTGTTAAAACCACGTTGAAACGTTACGAAGTCTTAACGGCGCTTAAACGAGGAAACGGTTAATTGACGTAAACTGGCTTCGGCGACATTACGACGTTTGTCGCCAGTTGGGGCAACAAGAGAAATGTACGCAGACATTCTGAATCTGAACGATGCTAATACACACTGACAGCGATTAAATATGCAGGATACGTTGAATACAACATTGGTACCCTGCAGTACAGTCCATATCCCCATTACTCTTAATGTGTACGTAATATTTTATGGTTTATCTTAATTACTCTGTTGTAACTGTCCACACTGCTCTGTACATGCACACAGCATCTGTTATGTCTGTACTGAAATAATTAACCGATGGATCAATTAGTCAGCCATCACAAAATGTAGTGGCAACACTATCTTAGGTAACTGATTCATTGTTTCAGTCCTGTTTGAATCGTATGATCCTATATGGTAGCAAACAGGATGTCTTTGGTCCTCAGACTGTCTAATGTCACCGCGGCCTCTGAGAAACTGCAACAGGCTTCTGTGACACTTTACAGCCAAACGGTTAGCCGATAAATCTAGAAGATATTGTGCAGCATTCAAACAGATGTCATCACCAGGCGGCTGATGGTGTTCTTGAAGGGTTAGCAGCTCTCGAGTACTTTAGTTTAGGAAAGGCACACACATCGTTGTTCGGAGGTGGGAAATCCTTCATGATGCTGCGTTCAATGGAGATGAATCCTTACATGGAGGCAAAGTGGAATCCGGCATCCGGAGTTCTCCAAGTTCCGACATACGGCCTGTTGTGTTATTGCGTCACTTCAGGTAATGTGAGGATAACTGTTGTGTTTTCCAGCCTGGGTGGATGCCGTGTGGGACTTGGAGTTCACAGAGAGAAAACCACTGGATGCCACCACAGAGGAAGAACTTGCAGCCGGCGGAGACGAGGCCTTCAGGACCCTGTACCAGTGTTTGCTCGCCTGTTCTGCTGAGCGGCAGCAGTCTACAGGCAGAGCTGGAGCGACACAGGTAGGACAAATGGAAGGATAATTTAGAGGGCTGTGCAGGACGTTTAGCATGCTTTACTCTATAGCTCGAAATCATGTGTATATTAAACTTCTCTTACTCATTTTCCAAATCATCCTATAAGTTTCTAGACTGATTTCCTGTTTTTAAAGGCTGTCCTTGGTTTAATTTCTCCCCAGTTTGCTCAGAAAATCAACCTGCAAAGACTTAACATTGTTGAGCTTTAAACAATAATTATAATTAATAGAACAAACTAGAGAAGGCCACTTCTGAAGAATTTGCTATGTGATTGCAGGATGTCTTTGAGTAAAATTACCCAGAAAGTGTTTAATGTTTGGTAAAGTATGAATGATACAAGTAATAGCAGTAAAATCTCTAGTTTCTACGTTGACAAATGTGGAAGGAGTGAAGTTGCAAAATAAGCGGTGGCACTATAATGAAGAGCGAGATTAACAGGTTGTAGACTGTCTGCTTTTTTGTTTTGTATTCCACAACAAAGACTATTTCACCGGGTTCCACAGTAAATAGGCTACACCACAAATATCTTTCCCTTGAAGGCACGAGGGCCTGAACTTGCAGGCCACACATCTCTGCCTTGCATCTACTGATTCGTGGGGTTCAGTGTGAACTGTCACAAAGCATGCTGTTTGTTGCAGTTGATTTATTTTTAATTGAATGCAATCTTTCCTGTTAATTATGGGTTTTGGGAGAGGTCTTAGCTTCCTACCTCCCCAGCACCGGCTCTTATTCACTTTAATTCACACCTTTTGTGAGGTGATGTAGGTAAGTGAAAGTGTGTCTACGTGTATCTGATCTATAATAGTTTCATTTTGAATGTGCAGTCTGCTAGATATCTGTGTTTTCCTTGTATAGTAGCAGCAGTGAGCACTAGCTGTCTCCAATGTTGCACTGCAGAGTATCTGGGCGACACTGGGGGAGAGCGGGGTCTCCGTCAAGTCTCTGGTGGCCGTGCTGTCCTACTTTGTCCTGGCTGGAAAAGCCAAAGCAGCCAATGTCCAGCAGAGGGTCAACGGTCTGCACGCCGCCTCCCTCTACCTGCTGTTGCTGGGAATCCCAGGTGAGGAATTCTGAGAAATCCACAGCGAAGAAGGTCTGCATATAGTTTCAGTGCAGCCACAGAGTGAGACGATCTGTAAAAGCACTTTGGGAACCGTTAAGGTTGAAAAGCTTTGTATATGTGAGGCCCATTTACCATTTTGACTGATTGTGTGAGTCTCACCATCACATCGTATATTTACAGTTTACAGAGAGTTCATTTAAAGGAGTGCAAGTGGATCATTAGTGTCTGACGTATTTCTGGAAAACAGATTCGATTTTAAAGATCATTCTGGTTAACAACTTAGGTCTTATTCTCTGGCTGTCAATTCTGTTGGTTGGTAATAACGTTGTACTCATCAAGAGAGATCTGGGAACATGTTGACATCACTACAGCAAAGTCCGACAGTTCACGAGCAGTGAGACAGTCAAAGTTTGGGAATAAACCAGCAGTTTATCCACATGTAGAAGACCTAAACCACTTATTTATCTTATCAATTCAATTCAGTTTTATTTATATAGCACTATGTAATAACAGAGTTATCTGATAGCACTTGTTCATATAGAGCAAGTCTAGACCAACTCTACATGTATAAACCCAACATTTCCACCAGGAGCAGCACTAGGAGACAGTGGCAAGGAAACACTGCCTTTAACAGGCAGGAACCTCGAGCAGGACCAGGACCAGAACCAGGCTCTGGGTGGGCGTCATCTGCCTCAACCGGTTGGGTAGAGGGAGAAAAAAAAGAGAGGGGAGGGGGGGGAATAGAGTGAGAGCAGGATGAAAGAGAACTGTAGGTTCTCTTTCATCAGTGCCCTCAACTACACTAAGTACAGTAGGTCAAAGTTGAAGCAGGACGTCTCCCTCTAAATGGACAGATGGACTTACAGTGGACAGTTTGGGTAATAACTGTTCTGCTCGCCTTCTTCTCCCCTAACATAACATGGCTCCGATTAGTGTTATCAACTGAAAATGTTGCAATAAACCAGAGTTCTCCTTTAATGTCTTATGCCTTGAACTGAGGTGTTTGCTGGTGAGGTTAAAGGTGCCCATGTAACATTCAGCGTTGTTCACCAAAATGCATTGCGTGTATCCTTGAAGTCTAACAAACATGTTGAATACATGTCCTTCCTCCATACACCATCTGCAAAGATGGTGTATGGTTTTTAATTCAGTTTCAATTTTTATTTACATAGCGCCATATCATAAGAGTTATCTCATAACACTTGTTCATATAGAGCAAGTCTAGACCGACTCTCTTTTGTGAGGATTTAAAATGCAGCATTGTTTACATCCATGTTTAATAGCACAGTGCTGTTTCCTGCAGATCATAAGATGGTGTGAAACCATAAACGAATGGGGACCCATTCAAAAAAACTGCTCCATAGGTGAAAATCTCAATTTTTAAGTAACTTCGATACATCATTTCACCATACTTTTAAAGTATAACTTATTCACTGCATAAAGTAGTATTCAGAACTACACTATGTCTTAATAGAGGCTAAATTCTTATAATTAGGCCTGTTATTCCATTGCCCATGCACAGTGTGCATTTTTTTTGTTTTTGTTTTTGATCAACCAATCACACCCTTTAAAAAACAAAACTTTTCTCTTGAGAATTTTCCTACATCACTCCTAAAGCTGGGACTCGTGGCTAGAATTTATTTTCGGCAGAGTTAGGAGCTCTGAATATTCTCAGAATCTCTGCGAATCCAGACACTGGAGAGATCCAGGTCTACGAAGATATCCGTGAACTCGCAGCACATCAGGCTCGGCTCGTTTCGGGGGGAAAAAAAACAAACAAAACATTTAAATATTGGAAAATGATCAGAAATGTCAGTTAACAATAACTCTTTTAAGCGTTGTCCATCCATACTCCATCAACTATTCTTCATACATGACTTGAATATTTGATAGAGAAGCTGTATTGAAAATATCCAGAAATACAATGAGACAATTTGAGCGGCTTGTGGCCAAAGTGCATGCTGCTGCTGCTGCCCACAGTCCACTTGTTAAACGTAAAGTGCATGTATTTTTATGGTTCCTTGACAGTTTCCATTTGCTGTTGAGTGCATTTTACAGTAGGTGTGTGTATGTGTGCAGATTTTTGGGATGACTTTCTGTATGTCCGTTTGTTGCTTCCAGGGAGCGTCGCCAACAAGGTTTTCCATGAGGTTTTACTGGACACGTGCTCAGACTTGACCTCCCACTGCTGGCCTCAGGATTCTGGAAAGAAGCGCAAGAAGGATGGCCTGAAGAGTTCTCAGGCAGAAGGCAAACGCTCCAAAGCACAGCGCAAAGACGCTCCAGAGGTACAGTCCTGTATCAGAAATCACCCAAACCCACAGGACCATTATTATGACATCATGGCCCAACATTTGGTGCAGACTTTCATACACTGACTTTACATCTAGTGCTACCTAGCAGGCTGAGTTTCTGTTTTAGTTGTTGCGTATAATTAAAATGGCTTTTGGCGGAATAAACACGGTGTAGTTGTCTGATAATGGCTGTGCCTGCTGCTGTTATCCTCAGATGGAAGTGGATGAGGCAGAGGAAGAGGAGGAAGAAGCGGAGCGTCATTTCTCTGGCCAGGACTTGACGAAGATCAGAGATGCTGTGGTTCTTCTGGTTCGAAGCCTCCTCAGGCTCCTCCAGACATTTCCACTCAAAGACAGACCACAGAGCGCCAGCAACTGCACGCAGGTAACGGATGCTCTGTCGTCACGCGCCCGTCACGGCACACAGCGGTGTTAACCTGTCTCTCTGCTCTCTGCAGATCTTCTGTAAGCTGCTTTACTTTGAGCCGGTCATCGGAGAGCTAACCTTTGCTGCTGCACAGTGAGTCTTCGTATTTCGCGCTCTGTCTTGTTGAAGAATGTGTCCAGGATGGGAAAGAGCTGACGCCTGCGTTGTTTGTGCACAGAGATATCACCAAGCTGAGGAGTGTCCCCGAGATGGCTTTCTGCGGTCTGCAGCTGCTCTTCTCGCCAAAACACGGAGACCAGAAGGAAGTACGATCCAACAATCGTGGTCCTTGGTGGGCCAGTAGTATGCAGACGTGCTGGTTTACTACCTGAACCCATTTTACTAAATAACACCTTCAGGAAGCAGAGATTCTTAACATTTTCTGCATCAGTGTGACTGGTGTCTATCTGCCCTTTTCTCTCTCTGCATCTCTGTAGCGACACATAGAGACCAGCGACCACATGTCCTTCCCAAAGACTTGGACCAGACTTGTCTCTGTATGATGGAAAATCATACCGACGTAGCTTAAGATACAAAAACCTCAGAGCTGAACAGACCCTTTTCAGGATGAAATCCATTTTCATGACGATCCAGACAGCGTAGGAAAAACAGAGCCAACTGCAGCTAGAAAGACTTGTACGGCTTTAAGAGGAAAAGGCTTTGTTTAAATTGCGTTTGAAAACTCCAGCTCCTCTGGATAATCCACAAACCACACTGTCAACAGTTTTGATTGAGATTATTTCTATTTCTTGACTTCTTCTTCAAGCAGCAATTCAGTTCCTTTCACCTCCACGGTTCTGAGAGGCAGCTGGGGTCCCCGAGCCTGGAGCCTGGCTAGATCATAGTAGAGCAGTGGTTTTTATTGTCAGTAACTGGAGAGTTTTACCTCCTCAGGTCTCTGAAATTACTCATTGTGATCTTATTCTGGCTAAACATGAGGCATGGTGTTATTTGTCTATTAACAGAGGGGTGTTTTTAATCTAAACTCATGTCTGTCGTCCAGTCCCTGCGGAGGGTTTTCCATCGGCTTCTCTACGTGATGCTGATGATGAATAAAGGCAACAGAGGGAAGCCCTCCCTCCTCGTACCCAGCCAGGCCATCATCTCCATCAGCGACCGGGCCATCCACTTTGTGTGGTAAACAGTTGTGTTGTGATCAAATGTTAAACCCAAACTGTAAAATGACTTTGTTGGAATTTCAACAGGGTGACTGAGTTAAACATTTGAATTAGTTTCACAGTTTTTGAAATAATGTACTTGACATTTTATCTCCACCAGACTTGATTAGCATCACAAGGTGGATCCAGATCACTAGATTTATAGCTACAAGGGACTCAGTGTGGTTCAATGCTCGACTTTAAAATGCATTGTCTTGGCCCCGATCCTGGTATCTGCCGAGTCCGATCTGATGATCACACTTTGAGGTTGATGTTGACTTTATTCAGTCTGAAAGGCAAAGTGCCTGACGAGATGTAGATGCAGCGTATTTGTTTTCGGTTTCCAGGCACAGCAGGGTCCCAATGTAACGTCATTCTGCTTTAACTTCATTCTGCTGTGCTTCTGTTGATTTGAAAATGGCTGCATCCAGTAACTGTCAGGTTTCTTGGCATTTCCAAAAACTTGTATCGGGTCAGCAGAAGCACATTGAGAAGCTTCTACCTCAGTGTTTTTTAGACTGACCGTAGCTAATGTGAAAGAGAGATAATGGATTGTTGTTAGCGACTGTCTGAACTCTGAATAAGTCATTGCTGCGGCCAAATAATTTTTAACATTCTCACACTCAGTTTTCACTTTCTCCTGCATATGCAGCAACATGCTCACACTGTAAAGCCGGCTGCGGTAAAGGAGAGCAGCCTGAGGTGGACCAAACAATTTATTTCTATATCATTTGTTTTTTATTGTATTTCTATTCCAGTTTTAAGCCTTGTAGTTCACTTGTTCAGCACAGAAAGTCTGTTGCGCTTGCTGGTGAATCCTGACTGTCACCTGGTGGACATATATAGTGCAGCTGGATTTAACCTGTCCACTTATTCAGGTGTCACAAATCTATAATTTTTTATTATAAAAGCCACCAACAGTTCAATATGATGGCACTTACATCTGTCAGTGTAAAGATGGGAGCCAACACCTCACAGCAGTCTCTCTTGGTTGTTGATTAATTGGGGGTGTTTCCAGCTATTTCTCTGCAGACGTGTTACGAACCATATGTCACTTTGTACTTAATTCATGCGTTTGTGATTACAGTCATCTTGTGCATGAGCTGAAGGAGCTGACGCTGCCTTTCCTGCAAATCCTCCTACAGCATATCTGCTTCCAGGTGAATCCACCAGCAGTGATGCACTTCCTTGAAGATTGCATGACCTACTGTCTGTAAAGTTCAGAGAGCAAGCGACTGTTGATGCTTTAAAGTTATGAAGGCAGTCCTATCCAAGGACAGTTGTTTTGCCAGGATTGTTTGCTGTGACATTAATTTAGCTGTGATATCATGTTTCGGCTGTGGATGTTTTTAGATGGTGGAGAAGAGCGAGTTCCGGAGCCATGGAGCCCAGGTTGTGGGTATGTTGACGTCTCAGATGGCAAGTACAGACTACGCCCGCTTCATCGAGTGGCTGTTTAAGTTCTCCAGGCAGACAAAGGTGATGCGTCCCACTTGCCACGTTTTTTTTAATTGTGTCAGAAATGCATTTCAAATGTTTGTTTTCTGTATTTTATATTTTTGTCACGATTCAGGCCCCGATATAGGATCACTGCTGATTTCTGTACACGACTTCTTTTGTTAATCTGGAATGCAAACATGAAAATTCACTGACCCACTCATTTTCAGAGCTCTGATTGTAACCCACCTGCAGGGTGTTGTTATAGCCTATCACACATTACCATGAAGGTTGCATATTACCATCCCATCATGATCACCACACCCAGCCAGCACATTATGGGTGAAGATGCACACTGCTGTGGCATTATCAGCTGTAACCACCAGTTTAATTACAGGACTTAAACTCCTTTTAACTAGATAATTGCTGTAAGCAAAAATCCTGCTTATTACATTGCCTTGAAAAAGTATTCATAACTCTTGACCATTTCCACGTTTTGTGACGTTACAAGCACAAACCTAAATGTATTTTATTGGGATTTTATGTGACAGACCAACACAAAGTAAAGCATAATTGTGAAGTGGAAGGAAAATGATACGTGGCGTTCAAGATTTTTTACAAATAAATATGTGAAAAGTGTGGCGTACATATGTATTCAGCCCCCTTTACTCTGATACTCCTAAATAAAATCCAGTGCAACCAACTGCCTTCAGAAGTCACCTAATTAGTAAATAGAGTCTATAGAGACATATCCCAAGCTTTGAACATCTCACGGAGCGTATGGCACAACATGCAAA
>JAVQJV010012237.1:0-16315 GCA_036024995.1 Gadopsis bispinosus | reverse complement strand
TGCTCTCTCCTCTTGGTTCTGGTTAACAGCCGAGCTGCAGAGTTTTGAATGAGCTGAAGTCTGTCAGTGGTTTTTTTTGGGAGGCCAATAAAAAGTGCATTACAGTAATCGAGTCGGCTGGAAATAAAAACATGAATCAGTTTTTCTGCGTCTGACTGATTTAGAAATGGTCGAACTTTAGCTGTTTCTAAGGTGGAAGAATGATGTTTTCATCACCTTGTTAATATGGGACGTGAAGCTTAGATCTGAATCTAAGAAAACACCGAGACTTGTAACCTCTGATTTAATCCAGGGAGTTAATTTCCCAGATTATCAGACAGAATTTCTCTTTTTGCTTTAGGGCCGACAGGTAGAACTTCTGTTTTGTCCTCATTTAACTGTTTGAACAGTGTGTGCTGAATGTGTTGGAGGTCTTCATGGGTCCACTTGGTTACTAGAAAGAAAGACCTGAATACGAGACCCCAGACTGGCCCAAGGTTCAGAAAGTAATAATTGCTGTGATCATCTGACGTCCGGTGTCCAGAGCAGGTTCACCATCTGAAAGTAACCGTTGATCTTATTTTTGCTATCAGAAGAAAATCCAAAAAGGGAAATGTTCTCACATTTGACATTGTCAACTTTAACACAAAGCTTTGCTCTGTTTGTCCCTCCCGTGTGTCCGTAGCGAGCTCAGTGGACTTCCTGATGAGTGATGTTGAAGACGACGGCTCCTTCCTGTCTCTGCCCACTGCCGCCTTCTCACAGCGCCCCTCTCTGACCGCAGAGCTGTCCGAAACAAACATACCCAGCCAGCAGCTTCTCATCCAGGTAAAGCAGAGCATCACACCCGGTGACAGCGTGCTGACTCAGACTGTGTCTACACCTTGGGGCGACTTCCTGTCGACCTGCTCATCACATGTGTGACATCACTGTTGATCCACTCTGACGTTTCAGTTCACACACACACACACAGACAGACGCACAAAGATACACAGACACACGCACACAGACAGACAGACGCACACAGACAGTAAATCCACGGGAATTTTTGATGTCAAGTTTAAAACTTGAATTTGCTCTGTTGACCAAGCAAACTCTCCTCTGATTGGACGGACAGTCCAACATGGAGGAAGCTATCGTAGCTTATTAGCCGTGTTGCTAACAGCCAGGTGTACTGCAGCTCCTCTGTCAGAGTTGAATCTGCTGGTTCACAGTCTGGAGACGTCACGCGAACACAGCTGTTAATATTAAAGCAGACATGGAGTCTGAACGTTCGGCAGAGAGACGTGTTGGACTGTTCGCTCTCATGTGTCTGACCTTCTGTCTTGGTTGCTTCCTCTCTCATTGTGCTGTCCTCCATTTTCTCCACGCCGTCCTCAGAGGGTCACCTGGTGTTGCTGGTGGACTGCTGCCAACGTAAAACCCTTCATTCTGTGTCTCGCTGTCTCGTAGTTCCTGCTGCTTTCACTCGGAGCCCTGAGTCTTGCTCCTGCCTGGTCCGTCCCTCCCTCGCCTCTTCATTGACTGACAGCTGTCGCAGAGCTGTAGTGTGTTTCTGCAGCTCCCTGCTCTTAGAAACGGCTGCTCAGTTCCACATGACTGAATAAGTGATGGTCATTCGTCCACGTTTTCTGTGTGTGTGTTCAGACTCTACAGGACAAAGTGTGTGAGTTTCAGGCTCGTCTTCGCTCTGAAGAAGTCACGCGTCGCCTGCTGCTCCAGCAGCTGCAGAGCGTTCAGGAGAAGACGGGCGTCTGCGTTGAGGCGTCTGCGCCGCCCAACGGTGAGAGCCGAGCTACAGAGGTTACAGCTGATCACATCCAGTGTGGATCAGCCCACAGAGTCCGTGTTCTGTACACTGACAGGAATCCATCTCCACAAGGGTCCAAACTCCAGTAACCCTTTCAGTTTATAGGCCTTCATCATCAATTCAATTCAATGTTATTATATAGCGCTGTATCATAACAGAGTTTATCTCGTAGCACTTGTTAATATAGAGCAGGTCTAGACCAACAATCAAACGTGTCTCTGACGATCAAGTTGTTGTTAGAGCATCAATCAGCCAGGCTGATATATCGGCACATATTCGATCAATACACACATCTTGTGCCAATAAGTTAAGTAAATGTCAAACTAACTTTGAGGCCATTTAGAATCTGAGTCTCCATTACAGTTTGTCCAGCAGAGAGCGCTGATGAGCCGAGTTTTACACTTGTTCCACTCAGTTTGTATCTTGGCCACAATTCTTTAAAAAAAAAAATCTAAAGTGTGTGTGTGTGTGTGTGTGTGTGTAGGTGTGACGGTGTTGCAGCCAGGTGAACAACCTTCAGGTGGTCTCAGCTGTCCAGAAGAAGAGCAGCTCGTTACTCGGCTGCGCACACAGGTACGTCTGCAGGAAACGCATCACACCTGTACAGGAGCCCCTGACACTGGATGCTGTGAAGCTGAACAAAACTTAAACACGTTCAGCAGCATTTCTTTCCTGCTGAACATACTATCAAAGTGGATTAATGAATGAATGGATGTGGACACCAGAGGTGATGGATGGATGGATGTTTTTTTACAGTCTCTTCAGGGTGTGTAGCAACAATCTGACAGGTGACGCATCACCTGTCGGGCCGATCTGTGCTCGTCGGAATCACCCCTGAAAGCAGTTTGACACTTTGACAGATTGATTATATCAATAAAACAAATGTGTCATTCTGATCTGCTGCTGCGGTTGATCAGGTTTAATTGGATTGTTCTCTGCAGTCGTCTAACTGTCAAACATGTTCAACCTCACCTCAGCAGAGATCCTACAGACTGGATTCCTGCAGCGGTGACGCACAGGGGGTTCGGTACGATACTTATTACTATGTGTTGATCCTTTGACAGAAAATGAGCAGAAACACGTTGAGTTTTCTGTTGGATGGAATGATGCAGCCTTAAAAAACATGGCGTCTTGAGTTTTGAACGTTTCTCCCAGAGGATACGCCACAGGGCAGAGATAGGAAAAGAACGTTAGAGGTTCAACCAGGTGTTTTGGCTTCACTGCTTCTCGTCATTACATCAGTCATTCGTTTTTTACATTTTATTAGAATTTGTATATTTGTATGTCCACTGAAGTTGACTAACATTTTTGCACGGAGTAAAAAAGATGGCACATAGATTTTTTTTTTAAACGTGTGAAATGTGCAAATTTCAGAGTTGACATGTTGAGCGGGTTATTGAATTAAATTGATGTTTCTGTGTTGTTGTGTTTGCAGGTGGAGGAGCTGGAGGAGAAGCTGTTGGATCAGACCCAGGAGGTGGAGAGACTTCGCTCTGAACTGGTGAGACCCTGCTGGACCACATTCCTGAGGAACCCTGGGAACACACACACACAGAGCTGCGTTCAGGTGTCACACAGGAATGTAGGAAAGAAAATATGTTTCAGACAAATAATCAAGTAACACAAGACAACACGTGTGCTGTGACATCGGTGTTAAAGGTCTTTTTTAAATGTAAACACATACAGATAGCGATGTTAATTTAAAAGGAGGATAAAGTTTAATAAAGTGTGTGTCCTGTAGGGGGCGACAGACCTGGAGAAGCAGCTGGAGCTGCTGTTGGTGGAGAACCAGCATCTGAAGCAGGAGCTGAAGTCATGCAGGAGCTCAGAGCTTCAGAGCCTCCAGGCTGCTGCAGAGACCTGCAGCCAGGTAACACGCAGACAGACAGGCAGGCAGCCGGGCAACAGACAGACAGGCAGGCAGCCGGGCAGCATGCAGACAGACAGACAGGCAGGCAGCCGGGCAGCATGCAGGCAGGCAGCCGGGCAGCATGCAGACAGACAGGCAGCCGGGCAGCATGCAGACAGGCAGGCGGGCAGGCGGGGCGGGCAGCATGCAGACAGGCAGGCGGGCAGCCGAGTAACATTCAGACAGGCAGGCAGACAGGCAGCCGGGTAACACGCAGGCAGGCAGACAGGCAGCCGGGTAACACGCAGACAGGCAGGCAGGCAGCCGAGTAACATTCAGACAGGCAGGCAGGCAGCCGGGTAACAGACAGGCAGGAAGCCGGGTAACAGGCAGACAGACGGGCATATACAGCATTAAAACATGGAATTTCATTCTTGACAATCCAATCATGCGTTTTGGAGCTGAAACAACGAATCAATTAGTCGATTGACAAAGTTTCAGTTAATTTCAGTAAAACATTTCTTTCATTGTTTCCAGCTTTTCTGTGTTTCATGTGAAGTAAGCTGGTGGTGAAAACCAGACGTTGGCTGACGTCCCTTCAGGCTGTAGGAAGCTGTGATGAGCGTTTTAGAAACTATTAACAATTAATTCAGAAAGGAATTGACTGATTCATCAACAATGAAAATAATTGTTAGTTTTTAATCTTTACTAGTCATTTATCTTTCACTCTGTAGAACCAGGTGACAAAATGGTTCCTTTGCTTTTTAACTAAATGGAGGTAGAAGACATGAACCCTGCCTGTGTCCTGCAGGACACCCAGTCCCTGCGCAGGGAGGTGTCTCGCTGGGAGAGCCAGGCCCGGCAGAGGGAGCGGCGGCTGGCTGAGCTGGAGCGAGAGCTGCTGGAGAAAAGCTCCAGAGTGGAGAGTCTCAGCCGGCAGCTGGAGGAGTCGAGGCGGAGGCAGGGGGAGGCCCAGCAGAAACTCACCCTCCGACTGCAGGAGTGTGAGGAGGAGCTTGCCAGGCAGCAAGCTACACCCCCCAGAGTCAAGGTGAGCAGACGCGGTCAGGTGGATCTCTGGGAAGTCCAACAGTAAATATGAGTGTTATTTTAAAATCACCCATTGGTGCACATGAGGTGTAATCAAGAGTCGTGGTTTTATTCTGCAGTATGTGACTCAGACGGTGGAGGTGGAGTCAGCCGACTCTCAGAAAGCTCTGGCTGAGCTGCAGATGAAGAACGGCGGCCTGCAGGAGCAGCTGTCTGTGCAGAGGCAGCTGCTGAGAGAGCTGGAGACGCAGCTGCACGAGTCTCAGAGGACCTGCGCTCAGCTCAGGACGCAGGTAACACCAGCATCAGCCTGCTGCACACCGGTTCTGAACTGCTGCTCTGCACCAAGCAAACCAGCCTCACACACGGAGGCTGCAGATGAAACGATGTTTCATCTGTGTGTCCAGTACAGAGAAACCTCACCTAAATATGTAGTTCTGTCACGTTCAGGTGCTTTTCTTTGTGGAGTCTTGCATCATCCGCACTTTAAATACTTCAATATTCATCAACAGCCCACGTTAACACACGCAACTTTTCATCCTATGTGCGAATCTATAGAAACGTGCTGCGAAAAAAAACAAAAATCCCAAAACAAATTTGCAAAATGGCAGGTGTTTCTTAACTTCTGTCCTGCACGTTTGTTAGTTTTGCAAACCCGTTGCTCGCCTGCAAAGCTCAGCATCAGGACCGACCCGTTACCTGCAATCATCGTAAATCACTTCTGGACCCGAAACCTTTAATATAAAACTTCCGGCCCGACCAGGCAGCCGATCCGCCTGCTCCGAGCTGCTGCTGAACAGTAAAGACAAGAACTCTAAATGCATTAAAATCGCAGCGACGTCTTTTTACATAAAAAAAACAAACATTAAACTGTGGAGTTTTTGTGTTTGGCCATGTGGATAAAATGCACAGACTTCAGGTCAGAGGTCGCTGTAACCTTCTTCTCTCCGCATGCGTTCGGCTGCAGCTGCTCGTCGATCGAGGCCGTCGGCAGGGGCAACGGCGAGGTGGTTCACAGGTTGTCCAAGGTTGGCCCCGCCCCCCTCACCTCCCCCTGTGACATCACTGAGACTCTGAGGTCACTCTGACCCTCTCTGCTGCCCGAGAGCTCCGGCTCCAAAGCTGCCAGATAAACCACAAATATTCTCTCAGCCAGAACCAGAACTTTTTTTTTTTTACGTAAGACCTTTATTGATGACGCAGAGAGCAGGTTTGGGATCACATTCAGATTAATTGAGCAATTGCACTAAAATTAGTTGTTTTCCATAATAAAGGTAGTACAAGAAAAACTAGAAATGTCATGTAATCCTGTCTTTTTAAATCTACTTAAATATTGATTTGTTTCTTTTATAGAAACCTGAAATTTTCTGATTTTTTTTTTTTTTAGCTTTACCATGAACAGAACTTTGCTTTACTTTGACTGACGTTCAGTTGCAGCATCTTTCAGCAAATTACAATACAGATCAAATGATTTTAGACAGTTTTTCAGCCCTGAGAAGTGTCTGCAGGTTTTCCTCTCAGGCTGCATCCTGCCCACACAAATTAGTTTATTTGGAAACTCTCTGAATTATATCGGGGTTGTGTGATTTGGGTTTACTACTGAACAAAGGACACTTGAGGAAATGTGGTTTAAACTGGTTTTACTGGGAAGCTTTGGAGCCGGTTGGGTCTTCCAGTCTGTGCTGTGAATCTGTCCCAGTGCTCCCTGTTGAATCCCTCAGCACCATTAAGGTTGTGTTCACACCAAAACCAAGTTTAAAGCTGATTGGTTTTGTTTTATCTATTTATTTGATCAAGTAAGAAGGGGGAAACTATTAGCCTTGCCTCTAGTTTGCCTGATCAACATGTATGTTAGCTAACCAGCTAGTTAGCGTCATGTAGTTCTGTCTGAACTCTACTGCCGACTACAGACGTCACTACATCCATTATTCAAATAAGCTACTGTGTTTGCTATCAAGTAAAAGCAGATGCTGTTGACGTAAATCTCCATTTTATTTTAGCTGAGTTGACTATTAGTGTTAATTGTAGATAAATTCATAATATATTTGATTGAATTACAACCAGAAGGCTGACGTGAACAGTTTTTCTGCTCTTCTGTGCCACAACATGACCTGAACGCAGCATATTATACGCAGCAAGTTAAGCCTCTAGCAAGCAGGCTAGCTGCTGTCCCGCTAGCGACTAAGATTATTAGTTAGCAAACGAGCTAGCATGCAATCTGTTTACCACAAACAAGACAAGCTGCCTTCATGAACCTTCTGCCATTTAACGTATTACTGAGAATACATTCATTAAAGAAACAAGAAAACGATGTGATTGATTAGTAAATGTCTAACTTATAAAACTTGTAAAATGAACGACTTTAGTGCGGCACCGATGCTAACTGCTGCTAAAACCTCAGTGTCCTTTGACATTTCTATTTCTGCACCTGTTCAATGAACAACACACAACATGTGAAGCAGACAGAGTTCCAAGTTGTTGGAAGGTGGATTTCTCGCTAGGCTAACAGTTTCCCCCCTCCTTCCAGTCTTTATGCTAAGCTAGGCTAGCCCCGCCCTCTGTTCCAGGCACAGAAATGAAGCTGATGCTCGTGTTTTTTCCAACTGCGGTGGAATATTAAAATGTTGGAAACAAACCTTCATTTTAGCCGCAGTGTGAATGTAGCCTTCTGTTTTTCTGGCTCCGCCTCCTGAACCGTGTACACCTGTGTGATCAGATGCACCTATGTGTTCTCCAGTGCCACCAGCTGGCCTGTTGTAGTAGCTGCTGTTTCTGTTGGTTGTGTATCTGATGTTGTTAGTCTGGACCCACAGATCTGAAAATGTGTTTGCTGATGAAGTCGCAATGAATTAGGAAGGTGGTACCTGAATAACTGAATATTAAGAATACCTTGAAGTGCTCATAGCGTCTCTGAGATCAGCTCTGGTCAAACTAAAAGAATAAGGTTCACCAGTGTTTGTGGAAATCAGCTTCAGAATCAGCTTTTATGAGCAGTGAGTAACTTGATACTACTGTCTGTTTAGATGACAACAGAGGTTCACGGTACTCTACAGCTCTGAAGATCTCAGCAGGAGACCAGCAGAACTACACTAACGGAGCCCTCTGAAGGCGGCTGACGTCGTCCTGCTGCTGCTGCTGCTGCTGGTCCTCTGTAAGCGTGTCGGTCCTCTCTGATCATGTCTTCCTGCCCCTTTCAGATCCTGGTGTATGAAGGGGAGATGGAGCGGGCTCAGGGTCAGCTGGAGGTGGAGATGCAGAACCTGGAGGAGGAGAAGAACCGTGTGATCGAGGAGGCGTTCATCAGAGCCGAGAGCGAGATGAAGGCCGTCCACGAGAACCTGGCAGGTCGGACGCCGTTTCCTGTTTGCTGTCCCGTGTCTTGGTGCGCGTCTGGACTGTTGTTCAGCTGAGTGTTTGTGTTTCAGGAGTGCGTATGAACCTGCTGAGCCTGCAGCCGGCCCTCAGGACCCTCACCTGTGACTACAACTGTCTGAAGAGGCAGGTGCAGGACTTCCCCTTCATGCTGGACAAAGCTATCGCAGAGGCCAAGCAGGAGGTGAGTGAGCGCGCTCAGAAGACGCCCAGCTGGGTGAGAACAGGGAGCTCAGAGTTCTGCTAATACCCGGAAGTTGATGGAGGTCTGGCACCATCGAGGACGTTCTGATCCATCTAGATGAGTTTCCTCTGTGGAGGCCTTTTAACGGACAATCGCAATCGGTTAGAATTGGTCAGCTGATACAGCTTGTCTGTAATATTGATAATATTACATGAGCTGTGAGGATTTAATGGACATTACTTTATTAAAAACTCATTCATGAAACTTCATTAAAATCCACAAAGTGTCTGTTGCTGCAGCCGCTGACCACAGACAAGACGTCCAGCTGTCTGTTGAACCTGGGCGACATTTAGTTGAAAGGTTGTTTGATGTCTGCGTACAACTGCAATTAGCCTGCAGATATTCAGGGAGCGGAAACACATTATTGAATTTTTTTTTTTTTTTTGACTTTCAAATGACTTTCAGACTGAACCGGTTTTCATTCTGTGTGTGTCAGATCTGTCAGGTGATCAGCGAGGTGAGCAGCACCAACCAGGAGCTGCTGCGTAAATACAAGAGAGAGATGAACCTGAGGAAGAAATGTCACAACGAGCTGGTCCGACTCAAAGGTCTGAAACATCCCACCGTCAGTGTTAAGGATGTAGGATGACATCCCGAGGGATAGTTAGTGCCAGATTAGATCATTATTATTATTATTATTATTATTATTACAGAACATCTGGGAAACTTCCTGAGAAATTCCTAGAGAACCACAGACCCATAAACTAAACTGTTGGTTTGGTTTTTCCCAACATGAAGGTCTACGTGCTGTTTTGGTGGAAAACTACTAGAATCAGCCATAAAGATGTGAAAGGTTTTAGCTGAGAACCTCATGATGACGTGACCTCCGTTCAGCGTTCAGACAGACGGCAGCTTTGAAGTCAAAAGAGAAAGTGATGTGTTGCGTCCCTGCCCTTCGTCTCACAGGTAACATCCGTGTGTTCTGCCGCGTCCGGCCGGTCAGTCAGGAGGAGCAGGACTCCGCCGATGCCAAAGTCATGCTGAGCTTCGACTCGGACGACGACGCCGTCCTCTACCTCTCCAACAAGGGCAAAATCATGACCTTCGAACTGGACAAAGTCTTCAATCCTCACGCCACACAGGAGGAGGTCAGGATGCGCTCACACACACACACAAACACCTGAGATCTGATCAGTTAGCAGGCTACCTGTCTCTGTGACCACCATGGTCACTCATTTAAACAGGGCAGATCAATCAAAGTGACTGACGGAGGATCAGAGGTGTAGAGGTGAGACCTGGAGACACTCCTGAAGACGGCAGCAACTGGCCTCAGTGTCCGTCTGGCAGCAGCCATGTTACAGTCGCTGTTTTACGTTTAGTCTCTCTGCTCTCTGATTGGTCCCTCAGGTGTTTCAGGAGGTCCAGTCTCTGATCACTTCCTGCATCGACGGCTTTAACGTCTGTATCTTCGCCTACGGACAGACGGGCTCGGGAAAAACTTACACCATGGAGGTAGGACAGGTGTCTGCTGTCCACCAAACAGTCCTGTACTCCTGCTCTGAGATATTAAGTGTGTTTGTGTTCAGGGCGTGGTGGACGACCCCGGCATCAACCAGCGAGCTCTCAGCCTGCTGTTCTCGGAGGTGACGGAGAAAGCTCCAGACTGGGACTACAAGATCACCGTCAGCATGGTGGAGATCTACAACGAGACACTGCGGTGAGGAAGCAAACACACGGAGCTGAAGTCAGTCAGTCTAAATATTAGTATCTCAACAGGCGGCGGATGGTTTCCGTGACATCAGGGGTTTAATCCGAATGACTTCAGTGATCCTCTGACTCACGTTGTTTGTTCCAGCATCATTTAAACCCACAAAAACAACGTTTCCAAAGATCCCAAATCTGTCCAGCTGAGATGAATGAAATGAGTGTAAAATGAAGCAGCGGACGCATCGAACATTTGTACCTTAAAGTTAAACTGGTTTCCCACCTCAGTGTGTTTCCAGGTGTTCTACTGCATGTGTTTTAAAGTAGTGTGAAGCCTTTAGTGTTGATTAGGATGCGTTTTCTTGAGCTGATGAATGAAGAACGTTAGTGTGGCGACATTTACATTAAACCTAAACGCTGACGCTGAGAACTCATGATGTTAAATGCTGCAGTTTGTACGAGTTGCAGTTCTATAGCGACGTCCTTTTGGGTAAAATAATAAGTGAGGTCATTGCAACCTGCAGGCTCAGACTCGGGGCTCACACATCCCCACTGTGGGGGAACTTCAGTAAACATCTGTGTTGTTGATCAGGAACCTGCTGGGGGACAATCCCACAGACAAGCTGGACATTAAGATGAACCCTGACGGCAGCGGACAGCTCTATGTCCCCGGACTGACCGAGTTCACTGTCCAGAGCCCCGAGGACATCAACAGGGTGAGGACCACTTCCTGCTGTGCCCGTCCTTTCAGTGTAAAACACCTCCAGTGAGCTGCTGGTCCCTGGTCTTTGTCTGCATCTAGAACCCAATGACCTTCTGTAAAAGTACAGTCCTGACATGGAAACGGAAATCTTTCATTCAAGGGCCACTTACTTGCTTGTTCTGGAGCTGTAATTGTTTCAGGACTGAATTTTTTTATTTCAAAATGGGAAGGAAAAAAGATGAATACGGTCAGTTAATCGATCAGTTAATGAACAAAGAAACGGTTTAGGTATCGGCTCAATAATTGTTACGTTACTTCATCCTTGAACGTGTCAGGTTGCAGCTTCTCAGGTGAACATTTGCTGTTTGTCTTCTTCTGTGATTTGACCTGAAACTCTGCAGACTGACAAAGCTATTAATAAACTGTGTGTGTGTGTGTGTGTCCCCCTCAGGTGTTTGAGTTGGGTCACATGAACAGAGCGACGGCCTGCACCAACCTGAATGAACACAGCTCTCGCTCACACGCTCTGCTCATCATCACTGTGTCTGGATTCAACTCTGCTACCGGAAACCGCACACAAGGTACACACACACTCACACACACACACTCTCACTCACACACACACACACACTCTCACTCACGCACACTCACATACACACACTCTTTCTCACACACACACACACACACGACTCTTTTCAGCAAAGCATGGCTGTGTCTCAGGAGGTAGGGCTGTTGACCTCTAACCCAAGGGTTGCTGGTTCAAATCCAGCTCCTGGACACATTTTACCTTTTCATTCCCATTCATACTAATTATACCATTTCAGTCTTTTACAACTCACATCAACTCATTCAAATCGTAACATATTCCACATGTTTATGATATTATTTCTGTCCGTCTTTCTGCAGAAATATAAAAATGACATTTCTGCCTTTCAGATTTGTGCATTTTCTGCAAATTTCATTTTAATTTTGCACTTATAATCAGATGTCCAGTTTAGCGGCAGCCTTTGAGCTTTTCAGGATTCACACGCATTTTCTTCAGGAAATGCACTTTTTCTATCCTGTTTAGTGAAACGCAGCGAGCAGAATGGAAAGACTGAATAATTTAGTGTGCTTAACTTGGCTTTGATGATCTGGCCGGGTCTGAGTCTCAGGAGTCGGTACTGAGGGGGTTTTGGTGTCTTTTGTTTGCAGGTAAGCTGAACCTGGTGGACCTGGCAGGCTCGGAGCGGATCGCCAAGTCTGGGGCGGAGGGCAGTCGCCTCAGAGAAGCTCAGTGCATCAACAAGTCTCTGTCGGCGCTCGGTGACGTCATCAACGCGCTGCGGAGCAAACACTCCCACGTCCCGTTCAGGAACTCCCGCCTCACCTACCTGCTGCAGGACTCCCTGAGCGGGGACAGCAAGACGCTCATGATGGTACAGGTGAGACCAGGAGCAGGTTTCTAAAGGGTGCAGGTCTATGGAGCCTGTTCATGTCCCTGATGAGCATGTTCATAGTCACACCAGCTTTTGGGTTCTAACCTCCAGCTCCTGGTTTCAGTTCAGACTAATAATGAACCGTCATGAAGTTGAATGTCTGCGCTGACACGCCACAGGAAGTACTGGTACACTGATGTTGGATTTAATGACTCAACCTGCTGCCGCTCCACTGACTGTGTCCTCTCCTCGTTCGTCAGGTGTACCCTGAGCTCAGAGACGTTAATAAAAGGACAGGAAGTAAACCACAATTCTTCAAAGATGAAGATCATTATCCTGCTCCTTGTTAACCTCTGCAGGGCTGCAACTAGCGTATGTCCTCAGATAGCAGCCTGACCTGCAGAAGGTACCAGGCCTTTATCTGAAGCAGGCTTGTATTAGAGGCAGGCCTTTGTTTCTAATTCCCTCTGTTTGATGAGTAGAATCGGTCATATTTTAGTACGAAGCCTCGTTTTGCCCTGTTAAAGTTACAGCATCACTGTTACTCAACACTTCCTGTATCAGTTTCACATTAAAAGCCTTCTAGCGTTTCAGTGGACAGAAACCCTTAATTTTTTAACAAGGCTTTTATTGTGTAACATTGGCAGGAAACATGTTGCAAAGTTTCCATATGCCGCTTGAAATGTAGCTGCTGCCATCTTGTGGCGTTTGTAAGTTACTACAGCGTCCAGTTTAGCTTGTTTCTTCCCCGGCCTGACTATCTGACGTTATTGACTATCTGCTTTTATACAAGGAATTACGGTAACTTGTCTATTTTCACCAGTTTCTGGATCAATTGACCGAAATCAAAGCTGTGTCCGCGGCACGCAGGCTACTTGATACTAACAATCCCACGATGCAACACATCACGTTATGTTCACGTGAACATTCACATTGTTTCTCTACAGCTGTGAGTGACGAGTGTGCAGCTGACTGTTCTGTTGCTTTGACTTTATGAGAGCTGAACTGAAACTAGCGTGGAAGGAAACTAAAACCTGCTGGATGATTAACGAGACTGAAGTTTGCAGGATGGAGGGTGAATGTGGCGTATCGCTGATGGTGCTGTTTGTTCCTTCACTGACTCTTTCTACCTCTTTGTTTCTCTTCGGACCGGTTCCCCCTGTGTCCTGGTCCAGGTGTCCCCGCTGCCCAGCAACATGAGCGAGTCGGTGTGCTCGCTGAAGTTCGCTCAGCGTGTTCGCAGCATCGAGCTCAGCTCCTCGTCCTCACGGCGAAACGAGACGTCGTCCACCTCGTCCTCGCCCACCCATGACAGCGTGGAGGTAACGGCACCGGCCAGATCAATAAGTTGATTTAGTCTCCGATCAGATATTTGAGATCTTGTGCAGCTTATTCAGTCAGATGACATGAAACCTTTGGATTCATTAGTTAAATGAAAAGTTTCTACTCGGTAAAATAAAACGTTTGAAACTCAAACATCACATTTCAAACATCTCAGATGATGCTTCTGACATGTCAAAGCACATAGTGTCAAATGTCATTTGTTTTATATCAATTCAAATATAAAATGGTGATTATTTGTAATATTTTTGTAATAAATAGAAGCTTTTTAAAAAGTACATGAATGAAGGAAAAACATTAAACAAAATAAACTGAAATCAAAGAATCTAGAATTTAAATTGTACATAAATTCATGAATAAGAAGTAATCAGGGTTTTAACGTCCAGCGTCCTGACCCTGTGACCTGTCCTCAGCTGGACTCTCCCCCGGTGACCCCCGTCCCTCTCCCCATCTCTCGGGCCAGCAGCGCCGGCTCCACCCTCTCCTCCGCCTCCAGAACCCCCAGCAGCTCCCGCAGGAGGTCCCAGTCCCAGCTGTCCACAGGTACAAGTACACAACCTTACTGAATAATAAGAGCTGATGAATATTTAGTGTAATTCTGAGTAATGAGTCTTGATGTGTAGTATGATTGACAGTAACAGTTCAGGTGGGGCTGCAGCTAACTGCAGATCATTTTAATGATCAGAGTAAAACTAAATCAGAACATGTGATTGAAAACCTTTTTAAAAAAACTAAAAGGCAGATTAAACAGATCAGTAACTGGTGAACGTCTCAGGTCTGAACTGAGAGTCCGTCTGTCCTCCTGTGTCCTCACTCTGTGGTCTGATTGGTTGGTTTACAGACAGACAGGTAGACAGAGCCAGCCCGTGGGTGGGGGACGGTGGGCAGGTAGGTGGGGGTGTATGCTGATTGGTGGATAGCTTGGCATGGCACTCAGCATGGCATGGTGCACCCCCTCCCCCTCCTCCATCCGTCTAACACCCTCCACCTCTAACCACAGAGCTCCACCAGCTCCTGTCTGCACCTGCAGGGCCGTGATCAGGGCCCACAGAGCCCTGCAGGCCTCCTGTGTGCGGCGGACTGTGCTGTTTGTGTCGCCGGTTCGAATGCTGGAGTCTCAACTTCTGTGCAGAAACAAGTTCAAGTCGGCAGGAAATCTGCTCTGTCACAAGCTCTAAAGGCCAGGACCAGGTTAGCCTAGCTTAGCACAAAGACTTGAAGCGGGGGGAAACCGTTAGCCTCGATCACTCGTTGTGTGTTGCTGGCTAACCAGCTAGTCCGCAGTCCAGCCTGCAGTCGTCAGCCCTTTTACAGGTTCATGCATGTGTAGCCAGGCTGAGTTAAGCTGAGGGGTGTTGCTGTCCCGGTTGTCTGCTGAGCTTTGCTTCGGCGCAGAGAGAGAGAGAGAGACGCTAGGAGCTGCAGCTGTGACCCTGCTGAGAGAGACTTCAGAATTCGACCCAAAGCTGGAACCGTACTGGGAAATAAACTGAATTGGAGCTGATATTTAACCACGAGAGCGAAGTTGCGGCTTCGGGGAGAGAGTGAATAAGACGTACAAGCACTGAATGTCCCGGCTGTTTTTTTGCACAGAGGATTCTCACTGGAACTGAGTCGTCGGCCGCCTGCCGTCTCATCTCGCCTCCATCTGAGTCCCGTTAACCTCCAAAGAGCTATTCATCCCTGGATCATAACTGGGTCATCAACAGAGACTATTGGGGAAACGGGTGGTAGGACTGTCGAGTGCACTCGCTTTATTTCCAGTTCTTTATTTTGGTTATTTATTTGATTACTTTTGGTCTTCATTTATTTGCACTTTGACTACTTTTTTCCCTGAGATCTCAGATATTGATGGTTAACCAATTGAGTTTGACCTGTGAGAACGGTTACAGAAGAAGAGACCGAATGTGAACCTGTCATGTATATTTCTGTTGTCTAAAAAGGGCCCAGAAATATGGTTAAGCGTGTTGCAGGTGAATGTGATTTTATGTGATTTTGGAATTAGTTTTGTCACAATACATATTTTTTCATACGGCATTAATCTTGTGTCATTGGGGTGGATGTCAAACGTCTATGGTAACAATACAATACTTAAAGCAGTTATTTCAGGCTCTTTAACTGGTGGACCAGTAAAAGCAGACCGTGTGTAGCTGCTTCAAAACTGGCTGAGTTGATTGTATTGGATTTTATTCCATTTTACAGCCATATTTCAAGTTGGAAGGCTGCTGTGAACTGTATTTCCCACTCTGTTGCTCAGTACATGAAAGCAACATTCAAGTTAATATTTAAACTAAATGTATTAAAGACAAAAGCATCTATACGTTATTACAGCTTCAGTTCGGCTGCATCTTTAACTTCTGTCTCGTTTCACGTGTCTGTTTCTACACCTGTTCAATATTTAACACCAACACGTGAGGCTTTGATGGAGCTATGCTAGCAGTTTCCCTCTGCTGCCAGTCTTTGTGCTAAGCTAGGCTAACCCTGTCCTGGACCCCTCTGTATGAAACAGAGTTGACTTCAGAGTGTGGTGGGTGTTGTGAGTGAGTTGGTGTCTGGGTATAATCACCCCCCCCCATGTCCCTGCTGCTCTGTGGCCTGGGTGTCCTGCTGATGAGCCGAGGATTGTGGGATTTCTACCTCCATGTCTACACTGCTAAATCTGAAAACGCTGTTACTGTTTGTTTAAACAGATTAACAGGAACCACTGCAGGTAGCCATAGCAACAGCAAACACCTGTAAATACAAAGAGGGTGGAGGCAGAATAAAAAGACAAATGTTTTGCTGACATCTGAATTTATTCAGGTCTATTCAAGTCTTATAATCGGGGGGGGGGGGGGCGGGGGGGCGGGCGCGGGGGGGGGGCGGGCGGCGCGGGCCCGCGGCCGGCCGGGGGGGGGCGGCGCGG
>JAVQJV010012233.1:0-10329 GCA_036024995.1 Gadopsis bispinosus | reverse complement strand
GAACTAAATCAGAATCAAGTGCAAATTAACACTGCTTTTTAGCTATTCTGTGTACAGTATCCATTCTGCATCTTTATACATCTTTCACGTCTAGCTGAGCAGCTTAACGTAATGTTACTATATGTTCTAAAATATTCCATCAGATGTCCTGGTCTGACAGAAACGCCTGTTACACTGATATGACTTATGCAGACATTCTTACAGAAACACACTGAGTCAATACTGACATGCATCTGTTCAGGACAAACAAAAGAGGGGAAACATAATCATCAAAAATGCATCTGTTTATAGATAATCTAAGAATTTGAAACCTCAACCATTTTAACCATTTAAACTCGCACAGCGTTACTCCTTTTCCATTTCCATCCTCTTGTGCTTGTTGCATTTCAGACATCATATCAAACATTTCTTTCAGTGTGGGACAATATTTAAAATATATATAAATGCGAAGTAGTGCCTATGCCGATGTTTATTCTATGTGGAGAGGACTTAGCTCATAACCACTTCACAACCAATAAAGGACAAAATAAAGTGATCTTGTGCGAAGAAATACATGCACACATTTTTGGACAGTGATATTCTCAGGGTTTATTATTACAATCCAGACACACCATTACTGGGCACGTATGACACCACGTGTGTCAACCAAAAACCGGACCAAACCTAATAGTCATTAGAAGGAGAGTTTGACTTAGATGTGCAAATCTGTATTCCAAATATGTGCAGACATCAGTTAAATTGTGACGTGTGAAGAATGGATGTATTTTCCGACACATACAATCAAGTCACTGCTTTGCTGTATCGTGTTTGCTGCACCATCTGTCAATTCAGATTTTTTTTTTTCTCCACATTCATAATGATAAACAGTGTATTTATGGCACATCGCAGCTTGATGTTTGACAAGAGTTTGCAGAGCCTTCCATCACCCACCATGATCTCGCAGATAACCTTTTGCAGTGACACCGCATGGTGCCCAAAGCTTCAGACAGATTATTCCTGTATTATGCTGCTATGCAAAGCTTTGTTGTATTCCATGAATTGCTTAGGACTTGCTCCATGACCTTAGATCATCTCCTCACTCACCATCACAACTCAGATGTAGCAAGTCAACAAAAAGTACATTGGTGTTTTACCTACAGGCATAATGATTAATTTAATGATGAATCGTCCATGCACACCAAAGTTAGTGAGTTCCACAAGGTTCTGTGCTTTGACCAATTCTATTTATCTTGTATATGCTTCCTCTGAGCAATATTATTAGGAGACACCCCATACATTTCTATTGTTATGCAGATGATACAAAATGATATTTTTCAATCAAGCCAGATGAAGTGAGTCAATTGAGCAAACTTCGAGCATGCCTCAAGGACATAAAAACCAGGATGACCTGCAATTTTCTAATGTTAAACGGAAGTTATTGTACTTGGCCCTGAACACCTCCGAAACACATTATCTAAAGATATAGTTTCTCTAGATGGCATTGCCCTGGCCTCCAGCGCCACCGTAAGGAATCTCGGCGTTATCTTTGATCAGGATATGTCCTTTAACTCACATATAAGACAAACCTCATGCACTGCCTTTTTTCACCTACGCAACATTGCAAAAATCAAGCACATCTTGTTCCAAGAAGATGCAGAAGAATTAGTCCATGCACTTGTTACGTCAGGGCTGGATTACTGCAGCTCCCTATTATCAGGCAGCTCCAGTAAGTCCCTTAAGAAACTCCAGCTGATCCAACATGCTGCGGCACGTTTACTGACAAGAACCAGGAAAAGAGATCATAGCCGATGACCGCCCACCCAGAGCCTAGTTCTGCTCGACTTTTCTGCCTGTTAAAACCCAGTTTTTTCTTGCCACTGTCGCCTAGTGCTGCTCATGGTGGAATTGTTGGGTCTATACATATAGAGTTGGTCTAGACTTGAGAGTGAGAAAACTCTGTTATGATATAGCGCTATATAAATAAAATTGAATTGAATCATGGGATTTAAACATCAAACCTTTTCTATTAACAGGGACAATACACTGAGAGCAAGGTACACCAGATATAAAAATAAGACTACAAAGGCAAATAAAAGATGCCAGGTATCATAATAGCAATCACATTTCAAGACATTTGTTCAGATTGCTAAAACAAATTGAAAGGTTGGAACAAAAGTGTAACTGCAATCTGGTTTAACCCAGCTAATCTAAAACACTCCTCATGTATACTCCTCGTGAGGCTGGCTGCTGATTCTTATGTTGCACACAGTTGAGGTAACTTGATAGTGATATGTGCATAGTAAACGCCACTGCAGCAACAGCTGCTCAAAATATCTGGATAATGTATTGAATCCGGCGACTTTAAGGCTGAGAGTGAGGCATGACTATAAACAAAGTCTCCATAATGAAGGACAGACATTAAAGATGTCTTAATTATATGTATTCTGCTCTCCATTGCGACTCTTCCTCTGCTTCTAAAGCTTTAGTTTGCATATATTTGTCTGTGCATGAGATCTAGGCCTATTCCAGGATATTTATTTTGAATACACTCTCAATTTCTATTCTGTTTCATTGAATTATATTCAAATGCACTACATGGGAAGCTGGAAAACAGCACCAGTTAATATTTTCTTTCAAATCTAATTCAAGCAAAACTGATTTTATATTAAAAGAGGTACTGCACACTTAAACATGTTTTGAGCTGTAAACTAAATGATACGACTGTACTGTGCTAAAACGCATCAATGATGGTGGTGATATTATATTGACATTTCATGGGTTGAAAATGGCTCAACACGCAATCTACTGTTTTAAATCAGTCCTGAACCTTGGAGACCAATGCTGACTCAACAGGGTGGGACTTGTCTACGTCACGAAACCTAGATTAAAAAAAAAGACACTAATCAGTGTCAGTCACATTTGAGAAAGACTATCAAAAGAATGTTTGCATTATTTTGCTTTGGCTTTCTGGAGTGTCTTGTAATTGGTCGAGGCACTGTTGAGGTATTGGATAGAGGTAAGATATTGAGTTACAAAAGCCATGGGAGCAATTACTTCTAGATCTTGGGATGAGTGTATAGATGAAAATGATTTGTAGTGTGTAGCTTCTGGACATTTTCATCGATATGCCCATCGATGGACAAACTTGTGTGTTGCAGTGTACTGTACTTTAACTTGCTTATACCCACAAGGCTTCAATTCATTCTTCAGTATGTTGACATAATTGAAGTACATTCAAAAGAACCAGATTATTTGTACATCGATCAGTATTTATCTTAATTAGATGTCATTACATCACAGATGTCATTTTACGTGACGTACTTGTACGTCACGTAAAAGGGCTACTGTTTTGCTTCCCCTTCAAGCGCAGGCAAAAGATGCCTTCCACAAAGGACTCGAGCTCTGACAGCTTACGGCCTTGATTGCCGTATGCCTTTTTATTATATTTTTAAGAAGTCAACTTAATTCTAATGCTGAGTATGAACCTTTGTCAATTTGGAAATATACATTAAATAAAGAAAACAAACCGTGTGTGAGAGAATGTCCGCCTTTCTTAACAAAAAGGGCTCTACCAAATAGTTAATGAGGGAGTTGGTGCTTCCTTACACAGTGATTTGACACGTGACCTTTTGGGTTACGAACCTCTCGAACCACCAGGCCACCGCCACTGATGATATTGTATCCCCGGGGATAAGGTGGCACTCTCCCTCCTGGATTAGAGAGCTGGTATCCGAGTTCAACAGCTCTTAGTACAACTGAATGTTCCCAGGGGAGTATGGGAAGGGATCACATGTTCCTAGAATGGAAGGCAAAATAAAGTCCCCCCCCCCCCCAAAGGAAGGTCAATTCTCATTTAACTTTATTATTTTCTCCACCCTAGAATTAATTAAAAATATGAGTAATTAAAAGCATTTAAATTTATTATTAATACAAAAATAGATGAACAAATAAATGTGAAAATAAATTAAATGCTTATTCTTTTATATTTATTAGTCATATTTCATCATCTATTTATTATTTATTTCTGATTATATTTACAATTTATTTTATTGACTTATTTATTCTTTTAAATAAGCAAGTCGTCTTCTTCTTCTAGTCTTACAGCGGTTGGCATTCAGCTCCAGAGAGCGGAACAGACAATAGACTTATCTACATCCCTGCAACCCCTCGCCTTTAATGCCAATTAAACGCTCCAGTCTCAGAATGTGATGGTCATTGGTATCGAATTCAGCACTAAGATCTAACGAGACAAGTACAGAGACAAGTCCTTTATCTGATTCAATTAGAAGGTCATTTGTAACTTTCACCAGTCTGTGCTATGATGCCCTCTAAATCCTGACTGAAAAGCCACACAACTGATTTGCGACTGCTTTCTCAAGGATCTTAGAGAGAAAGGGAGGGTTAGATATTGGTGTGTAGTTTGATAAAACCCCTGGATCCAGAGTGGAGGTCTAATTACAGCTACGTTAAAGGACTGTGGTACATAGCCTTTTAATAAAGACAGATTGATCATATCTAGTAAGGAAGTGCTAACTAAGGGTAAAACCTCTTTTAGCAACTTAGTTGGGACGGGATCTAAGAGACATGTTGAAGGCTTAGATGAAGAAATCATTGAAGTTAGTTGATGAAGGTTGATGAGAGAAAAACAGTCTAAATGTACATCAGGTTTTAACTTTGCCTCCAGGATTCCTGTGTTTGAAGACAAGTCGGTACCAGTTGAGGGCAGGAGGTGCTGAATTTTGTCTCTAATAGTTAGAATTTCATCATTAAAGAAGCTCATGAAGTCGTTACAACTGAGATCTATAGGAATTCATGGCTCAATAGAGCTTTGACTCTCTATCAGTCGGCTACAGGGCTGAACAGAAACCTGGGGTTGTTCATTTTCCTCTATTAATGTTTGGGGGTTATACCATAGAGCTAACCTCTTGTGATTTATTATCATCTTTTTTAAAGGAGCAATTTGGGAGAGACTAAACGTAGCATAGGAGTCTTCTGTTAACGACAAGAACCAGGAAAAGAGATCATATTTCTCCAATATTAGTGTCTGTACACTGGCTCCCTTAATGCCCTTAATGCCCTTAATGGTCAGGCACCATCATATCTTAAAGAGCTCGTAGTACCCCGTTACCCCACTAGAGCACTGCGCTCCCAGAATGCAGGGCTTGTTGCGGTTCCTAGGGTCTCTAGGAACTTTGTTGTGATGTGTCGCTAAATAAAACTGAAGCGAACTGACCGTCGCGATCGTTCGCAAAATGATGTCGTTTTGCTCAACCTCTCGTGTAACGTCAACGAGGGGACAAGAATAGTGCAGCAGAGATCGACTTGTTAGACGGACGCCGGGTCAGAGAGCGACCCGGAGGAGTTGATTTGATGACAATTAGCCGTGCCGAGCTGAGGAGGATCCCCGCTACATTTTTGACAGAGAGCGAGAGCGAGAGAGGCAGGGAAACAGCGAGGGAGATGTCACCGTAACCCCTCAAGCGGCGTGGCACCAACCAACAGCTCGCTTCTGCTGGAGGCTCAGCTCGCATAAGTGTCACTCACTCACACAATGTCTATTAGTCCAGGGCAAAAAGCACATGCTGCAATTTAAAATGATTTTGACTGCGATACTTTTGGCAGCGTTTTCTCCAAATGAGGGCTATTAAGATTCCCACATACCGCTATCCCACAATCCCTGTCAGACACAACCAGTCAGAAGATGTTAAACTGGTCTGTTGTGTGTGTGTGTGTGCGAGAAAGAGAGTGAGGGGACGATGACGGAATGCATTTTAACTGCATTTTCTGATCAATGCGTGCAATGGGCGTGCTGCTCTTTAGCTACCGTGCCGCTATAAACAAGCGCACGCTGAGCTGCATTGTCTTAATTATTGATAGTGGAAATAGAATCTAATGAAATTTCCACCATCTTGAAACTGGAACTCTATGAGTAATGAAGGCTGAAACGTCGTGTTCTGACAGACTAATGAATAAGTTACAAATTCTCACATTTGCGCACTTGGAAGCATCAAGTGTTTAGCGTTTTGGTGCAACAAAAACAAACAAAAACCACAGTTGTTGATGATGAAAATATTATGCGGTTAATTTTTTTTTTTGATCCGTTGATTAATCTACTAATAGTTGCAACTCTACTTTAAGTACATTTTGCTGGAAATATTTATTTATGTACTTTTATTTTAAGTATAAGTTTGAATGCAGGACTTCACTTAGTGCTACTTTTACATAAACTGAAAATAGTTTTTTCTTGTTACTTGACTGCGATGTCAACTAGTTTGGAGCCAATCAGAAGAACAGACTGCACAGAGAAGTAGGAGACATCTTTTGTCCAGCAGTTAAACTTTTGAAAGAAGATATTCCATTTTTCATTAAGTGAGTAGGGGTTGGTGTAATTTTAAGTATTTTAATGAGGTAACTGAACTAGCGTGCTACCATGTTTGTCAGGCAGAGAGACACAGATAAGAGATGGAGAGAGAGAGAGAGCAGACACACTGAGGCTAAAGGAAGAACCCGGGACAGTGAGAGAAACGGCAGAAGAATAAGAAAACAAATGAATGGATTGTGTAGTGGATTTAAGTGTTCCACCACTCCTGGCTCTTAATTTACCAAACCACAAAGTATTCAAGTATTACATTAAAATTTTTATTACGTCTGCAAAACTAAAGCACATACATCCTTGGTTAACTAGTAATTGAGTGGAATCAAAAGCAAGGGAGAAGAAAATGCGAGGGGAGTGAATCACCTTTACCGGAGGAGCAGTGAGCCTTCAAGCTTAAAATGAGACTGAACTGACGTAACCTTCATAGAGTGTAATTAATATCATTTTAGGAAAAGAATAGGGAGGTGGCAAAACGCGCAGGTTGAGTGAACAGGGAGGTAATTTCATAGTCGTTCTGGATGTGGGAGCGTGTGTGGGGGGGGGGGTTTGGATAGCTCTGTGTAATGAAGACCCAACTCTGTGGGAACAGTTGGTCAGCGGTGCATCAGTGTGAAAGAACGAGTCTCCCCATCTGAACTTTGCCCCAATGTCCAACAGTGGTGCTGCTTTCGGTCCAAACCTCGAGAGCAAATAAGCCAAAAGAGATCTTACGCATAAGTCACCGTCATTGTGTTTGTTAATATCAACCTTTCTCCAGCATGTTACGGACGCCACGTTTATCCATCTGCCTGCCCAAATAATAGTGTTTATTCCATGACTAATATCCTTTGCTTGGACCGCTCATCCGAGACGTTTATTGGAAAGAAATCCAGTTCAAAACAACCTGGTGCGACAGTGACGTTTTAATCCTTTGGTTTATCAGAGTTAAGACTGAATCCCCACTGAACTGGCAGTACTGACCGCAGAGCCTGTGGTGGTCTGTTCACAAGAGATGAAGAGACACAATGCAGCGTTGGTCTGAAAACATTAGGCAGCCCCTCAGCATGCTGGGATTTGGCACGTTCTGCGTACGCACTTGGTGCCACGCGGCGCTGTCATCCTGCCGAGCCATCTGTGTAGCAACAGATTACCAGGTAGCCCCTATTAATCCAGGTAGGCCGCGCCGCGTCGGAGAGAGAGGAAACGAAGCAGGGTGGAAAATGTTTAAATCGCTAAGACCCACGTTTCCACTCAGGCTCATGGCTCGACTTTGACACACCAGGCCCGTGCAACAATGGGCTAGCAACGCAGTAGGCTTATCGGGCTGCCTTCCACTCTGTTTTGGCTCAGTGACTTTGTGATCTTTATGTGGATGATTGGCAGCTCTGTCTCTATCGTCTCACGTTCACCTTGCCAAAGTTTGAGAATGTTTGCCTCGCTCACAAACTGCAAGTCGACCCTTTCGTCCGTTTGCTCTCCACAGAGGATTAGAGACAGCAAAAGATTTAGTTTCTGTTTTAGTCCATCCATCCGTGGCTGTAGATTTGAGTTTGGGATGGAGAATGCCGAGTCTTTCCCCTTGAGGATCTCTTCCCAAACATGTTTCTGAAGAAGTGGAGCCGGCACCTGAGTGACGTATCGCGTTGGGATGCTTGACTGTGTTTTGCTTTGCAAGCTCCTTATGAATATTCAGGTCAGAGATGCTCTGACTGAAGCTGTTTTAGTGCCTTTCAAAGGTGCGTTCTCTCATTACGCCGCACCATGTAAACCAGCCCCATTGCCTGCTTATTAGATTTAGTTGGACAGAGAACATTCTGCTAATTAATGCTGCCGGCAGGCTGCGTGCTTGTGTGTGTGAGCCAGTGCCTGGTTTGGAGTGTGCTGAGCTGGGATCTGTGAACCTCATTAGTCTCTGTGTGTGCGTGCTAGCATGCATGGTTGTCTGCCTCTGTGCCAGTGTGCAACTGAGAAATGTAAATGTTATTTCTGTTTGAGCGTGTGTGTGTGTGTGTGTGTGCACGTATGTGTGTTTGCCTTTGACCCACCGCTGAGGCAGGATACGCAGGCAGGCGGGCAGAAATTTGCATCGGCGGCAGCAGCACCCAGGATCTGTTTGATCTGTCCACTTATAACACGTCAGGTGGCCTTCCTGCAGAGAACCTGGGCAGCTATCTCATTTGTCAGCAGAGAGACACAGATAGAGAGGGGGAGCAGACACACTGCGTCTAAAGGAAGAACCAGGGAGGGTAAAGAGTAAGGAAACAAATGCGGACTTGGGCGGATTTAATAACAGGGAAGGAAGAGAGGGATAGACGGACAAGGACGTGGGGAGAAAAAAACCTAGAGAAAGAGTGATGGAGGCAGATTAGTGAGTGAAAATGGAGGGGAAAGAAAGGGAAATGGAACAGATTTATTTTTATTTAATTCTGTTGTGCCTCATCACACACTAATGTATGTCTCCGAGCGTAATGGAAAAGTGAAATGAGCCCACTCCGACTCGTACAGCCAACTGCACAAGTGGATGTTTTAGACATTTTTACATACTCGACATGCATGCAGGTCAAAGTGGAGGTTAATACAGAGACCACGCACACACACACTTGTATACACACAAACTGGCACTCGGTCTCTTGTCCCCATGTGCAAACCCACACACGGTACTGTGTACCCCAGTGGTTCCCTACCTTTTTGGTCTATGGTGCCTCTATTTATCCATTACTTTAAGCCACCTGTTTAGACTTGTGTGCTCGCTTGCAACAACAACAACAACAACAACAACAACAACGCGCACTCGCGCGCACACACACACACACACACACACACACGCACACACACACACAGAGCACAGTCCCCTCTCATCCCTGTATGGTTGAGACCCACGTGCACGTCTCTCTGTCTTCCTCTCTCTTCCACATTCAGATTCATTAAGCTGCTGTTGCAAGTGGCGTAACGTAAAAACGCAACGCAGCACGCGCACGCACCTGATGATGCACAGACAAACAGTCGAAAACAATAACGAGTCAAATGGAAAATATGACTGTATCCACGCACTTACTCTTTTATTTATTTTTTTATTTTTTCAGCCGATTTTAGGAGCACGTTTCTCACATGTGTCGATTTTGAGCCGACTGAGCGACCCCTGCTCCGTCTCTCTCGTCTCTTCTCGTTCTTCTGTTGTCCAACCGTTGTGTTTTCTAGAACATAATACTCCTATGAATTATAAATGCCTATGGTTTCCAAGCGGCTTATTTTTAGAGCGCACACATGCGTGCAAACACACACACACACACACACACACACACACACACACAGATTGCTTTACCAAGCCGGGGTTACGTCCTCTCCTGAGGTTACACTAAGCACTCTGTAGCATGTGTGTTTAGGAATTTACATGTGTGTATTATGTTTATATACACCGCCCCGGCCACAAAAAAAAAGGTCACACACTAATATTTCGTTGGACCGCCCTTAGCTTTGATTACGGCATGCATTCGCTGTGGCATTGTTTCCATAAGCTTCTGCAATGTCATGCATTTATTTCTGTCCCAGAGTTGCATTCATTTTTGCACATCCCAAAGATTCTCAATGTGGGTTAAGGTCTGGACTCTGTGGAGGCCGATCCATGTGTGAAAATGATGTCTCGTGCTCCCTGAACCACTCTTTCACAATTTGAGCCCGATGAATCCTGGCAGTGTCGTCTTGGAATATTCCCGTGGCATCAGGGAAGAAAAAAAATCCATTGATTGAATAACCTGGTCATTCAGTATGTTCAGGTAGTCGGATGACTTAATTGTTTGGCCACATAACGTTGCTGAACCTGGACCTGACCAACTGCAGCAACCCCAGATCACAGCACTGCCCCCACAGGCTTGTACAGTCAGCACTAAGGCACGATGGGAGCATCACTTCATCTGCCTCTCTTCTTACTCTGATGGGCCCATCACTCTGGAACAGGGTCAATCTGGACTCTCCTTCCAGTTTTTAATAATGTGTTG
>JAVQJV010012229.1:0-21722 GCA_036024995.1 Gadopsis bispinosus | reverse complement strand
GTTCAAAGTGCTCTACAACAAAGATATTAAATGCACAAAGTGCTTAACACAATAGAAGGCCATAAAACAGAAATGCAGTTAAGAAAATTAAAACTTGAAAGAGTAAAAATAGCACTTTTAAAAGAAAACAGTAAAAACAGTTAAGAAAAGTAGAACCTGGAAAGCTAAATTTAAAATAATGTTTAAAAATTCATCCTTCACCCTGATCCTTTCCTCTTAACTGACAGTTTATAAAGGGAAACTGGTTTAAATGGGATTGGATGTTACTAGTAGCCAAACTGTTGAAGCTCCAATGAGCCAATGATACATGAGCACGAGAGAAATTGCGACGCCAATCAGCTGACTGCACACAAGTCAGGTTCCTCATTGCAGACTTGCTGCAGTTTAGAAGAAAGCCCGCTACAAAGGAAAGGCTGCACGATATGACTTTAAAGTTCCCCTTCACTGAAAAATGTGTTTATCTTCTTGTTCCTACAGTTGAATGTTTGAGCTCCACTGTGCAGAGTTTGACACTAGAAGGATGTTTTCACATTCATCTGCTGAAAGTGGTCTTTGAAACTCCTGCTTTCAAGGGTGGGCCTATGAGCATGAATTGTGGCATCACAAATGGTTTGGAAGCCAACGCTGTTGCAGCGTTCAACTTGCAAAAGTGTGATGTGGAAACTTCACTGAGAATGGACTTTACAGTGAACACCTGTTTTAACTTATATCTATAGATTCTGGATTTTGATGGATTTTTTACACTTTTAATGGATTCCTATTAACCTGGCTTTTACTTAAGTTGCCTCGTCATTTGTTACCTTAGTTTTTAAGTCTTAATCATTGGTTTTCATGTTAGTTACATTCCTTGTGTTTACTTAATTTGACTGACTTTTGCCCATTTTTAACATCTTATTGTATACAGTTGTAATTTTTAGTCTAATAATTCTATTTATTGTCATCTCTTTTATATAATTGAACTTTTTGAAAAGGGCAAATCAGATACAAATTATTCAAATTAGAGCAACTTATAAACATGTGAAAACATGCCTGCGGGGGGGGGGGGATTCACCTTAACACCTATTTCAGCATGAGGTAAGAATTTCCCCAAGCATAATTATGGAAACTTTAAATTACATTTATTTTATCATAATGACTCACAACATTAACAGAAATAGTGACAACATAGAGTAGATTCAACCTGTACAACTGATTGGTGGCCTCATCACACGTTCAACAATCTGCTGCATAAAAGCATGTACCATTTACAAAATGATCATCAGTAATGTAAAGAACATGCAGTTTGTGGGGCTTACGCTTGTAAAAATGCTGCTTTGGGGGACAAAAGTGATCTTTCAGTGGAATATGTTTGTTTTACTTTTCAACTTCTGACTGAATATGTTCAATAAAAGTTGGACAGAACACATTATTTTGATCATTATGATAATAATGATATTATAATTATTGCCATCAGAATTTGGGATCCTCACCCACACACAAGCATGTGCTTGTCATCCATGGGGGTGAGGTCCAGCCATCAGCCAGGTGGACATTAGGCAGGATCACTATGAACCATCTGGAATGTGGAGGAGAGAGCAGTGTAAATGGCTTCTCGATGACTCTACTGGGTCAGTCACGAGAGCCACTTAGACAACAAATTGCCACTTGGAGTAGACATAATCCCATTCAGGCAGCAAGTGGGGTAAATACTATCCATTATCTGTCTGAGCTTGTGTGTGTGTGTGTCTGTGCCCATATGACTTTGTGTGTGTGTGTGTGTGTGTGTGTGTGTGTATATGCTCATAATGTAACCATGTACTGCTTAAAAGCTCAAGTGCGGTAACTGTGTGCACATTATGGTATGGCAATATGGGATCACCACAACTTGAGACATGACTGCAGGTTGTGATGGATGTAGTGCTTGGAGCCTGTCAGGCAGCTAAAGGGGTTACACCAACCTGCTAAGATGGAGTGGGTGGCTGTGCACTCTAGCCTTTGGTGAAGGGAGGTGAAGGGCATCGATGGGACCACTGACTGGTCATTTTTCACTTGGCAGCCCACAGTGACAGCAACCATTAAATGACTGAATGAGGTGATTGTTTAAGAAAATCAATGCTTCATTGTTTTCAGCTTAGCCCAACGGCCAATTAGGAGCTGTTAATGAGCTACGGTTGTAAAATGTGGAGATAGATAAGGGGAGATGGGATGGGAGCTCAAGATAAAAAAAAAAGCCATACTTCATATTAGAGTATGTGTGACACAAAGCAAAAATTTCAAAAGGTGCACATATACATAACCTTTTACATTTAAATGGACCATATTGGCCCAAATATTGAATATCAAATATATTTTCTGTAAATTATGTTAGAAAAAGCGGGGGTTCTCTTTCAATTCAGGGACTAGACAATGTTGTGTTCATAATGGAGAGAGTGCTGCTGTAACGCCGACTCCTGCAGAGAGTGTTGCATCATGGGGAGTGCTTTTAGCCATGATGTCATAAGCCAAACGTCTTTGACTCCATTTATAGTGTGACTTTTAGAGTTAGTCAGCCCTAAGAGTGTTTCCTTAGTTCAACCTACAGGAGTTTTTGATGGCTTGCGTTTTGCTCCCACAGAGGAAATGATTTAATGACGAGTGAAAACTAGTCCATAGCATCTCTCGACATCTTTGCTGCAGAAACGGACCGTAGACCAAATCATCTGTCAAGAAGCTGAGAATTACCGCTGTCACCGATGATGAGGAGCTCAAATAGACAGTCTGAAAAATGCTAACTGAAGGAGAAAATCATTTTGCCTTCCTCCAGGAGACCGACAGGTGAGTGTGAGTATGTGACTGACAGACAAAGCCACACAAATGTGGGATTTACATTATGCTTTATTGGTATTATGTCACGTTTCACTTCTACGAGAGAAATGGCTTTGAGGAAGAGGACTCTCTTCTCCTTGGATTAATAGTATCTGAGAGAAACTTTCCGAACAGAACTAGTTTGAAAGTGTGTTGTATCTTCAAAATGTGCTTTTCCAAAAACAGTTCTTTGAAAGGGGGGGGGTGTTGTCTTATAATCAGTTCAAACCCATGAAAACCCTTAAAACCCATGAAGTCACCATCTAGAGCTACAACGCACAGCTCATGATGGGCAGCATCATTTCTGTGCATAAACTCAAGGTTACAGTAACAAACCCATGACAGTTTATTCACCCAAAGACTCTGGGCTCACAGGAATGAAAGTGACAGTTTCATTTTATCCTCTGAATGACAAAAGAACGTACTCTATCGGGAACTTATTGCCTTGTGATCTCACTGCATCTGGCAATTTTTTGACACAGCGATAAATGCAGGGGCTCGCGACAATGTCGCCAAAAAATAAATCCCACTACACCTTGGCTCGGCTTCAACTATAATCTATGCGGAGAGGCCAAAAGCAGTAATCACTGGCTCACCATCAGCAAGCATTTCTGTCACCTCCTCTCTTTCTAACTCCCATTCGCCCTCCCTCTCTCTCACACTGCTTCTCTCACTTCTACAGTTATTAAGTAATGACATATGGCCGAGGGAAGGAACACATCAGCCGGGAAAACTTAAGCCTCACAAGGACTCGTCATAACAACTTAATCAGTGCACACTCGGGTGAAAATGAGCGGTTTCCGCCTGCATGCTGGAGTGCCTGTTTTGTTTTGCCAGACAGGCAGCTGCTGCATCAACCACAGTCCATCTTGTTGTTGTTCCCCAGTGGTTCTGTGTAACTGACAGCTATCCACTGTCTTAGTACTTCTAACTGCCAATTTACATATCAGGTGACAACAAGAATTATGGTTCCCGTTGTCAGTGAATAAATGTAGACATGTGCAGAGCTAAGCAATGTAAATCTGACACTCAGTTCTTATTTAAGAAGCAAAGTGAGAGAGCTGCATTTCAAATTATTGCTGAAAATAAAGCACATTTGGAGGGCAAATTGAGGCTCGCACAGTCTCCAAATGCCTTTTTACAAGTGAACAAAGTTGCTTTGTATTGTGCGCCAGATGAGTCAATTCAAACCCCTGCAGAAGATTGTTATTGAGTTGGGTTTTTTCTGTCAACTTTTTTTCCTGTGAAATAATGCATAATGGAAAATGACCCCTTTTCTTGACTTGAGACGCACAGTTTTAAACACAATAAAATTAATCTGATTGAAAAGCTATGATATGTACAACATTAAGAAAATATCTATTCTGTTTGTTGCGATTGGTTTGATGTTTTTCAGATTTGAGGGTAGAAATAAAAGGGATATTAATGATCCGTTTCAAGAAGCCGAGGCATCATAGTGGCTGTGGGCCAGCTGTCCCACTGCATATTAATTTAGCTTTTCATTACTTAAACATCAAGATGGAACTTCATGAACCCTCCCCCTGATTACTTAGGATAATGTTTAAACATGCTACAAAGCACCGTCGAGTGGATTCCAAATGGAGGCCTCAGAGGCAGTGCCAGGGAACAAGTTTTCATGTCCTGCCTTTTGGCAACCGATACAGTTTGTACATTTTTGTCGGAAATTACACACTTACCTCATTTACTTCTCAAATTCATCTACTTCTGTAAAAGGGCCAGTTACAATGAACAGTGTGTGAAGAGAAATCCCTGGGAGGAGTACAATTAGACCTCTGCTATATTTTCTTGCTGGAGTATATCCCTGTTGTGGTGCTACTGCTCTCTGAATCACAACTCCTGGTGTATGGAGAAGTGTGAAGTAGTGAGAATAAGAGAAAAGCACAGACTGCCTGCATGCATACTGCATATTTCTGTGTATTTGTCACACTAGCGTTATGCTGTTAGGCATGTCACTGTCTGGAGGTGTTAACATGGACACTGACTATGTGTATTTCACATGAGATAGAGTCCTTTGTTGGCAAAAGCATAAAAAGACACCACTCCTCGTATTATTTGGACATGGAGTAATTCTTTCCGCTGCTGAAGTTCTTCTGGCCTTTGAGAGTAAATCGTCCACTACGGCTTGATCCCCAGCCACTTGTTCTCACTGTGAAGCCCTTTCCCAGAGAGCGGTCTCTTGCCAATGAATAATAAAAGGTAGCCTCAAGGATGAAGGCTACCACTGGGGCTTGCACCATTCGCCACTAAACTCTTGAAGATTGAAGGATGTCAGCTTTGGGATGTTTTACAGTTCTGACTGTCTCTAAGATTAACAAACAACTTAATTCCAGGCATTGTTAACCAATCTAAAAACATTTTGACCCATGTGCCACTGATGCATCAGGAGCCGGAGTGGATTCACCATTTGTCAAGAGCTCATCAGCGCCCTGCTGCAGTGATCCGTATGGTTTCTCTGACCTCAGCCAGTGTGAAGGCTTCAGGCTGGTTTCTCACTGACCCTTCCTGGCCTGGATTTCACTTTCCTCCTGAGGCAGCATCACCCACAGTAATGGGAGTAGACAAACAAGTGGACATAGCATCTATAGTAGCGCCTGGAGCTACCACAAACCGGAGGGAGGAGGAGAGGGATGGGGTGGAGGGGGGGGACACTCCAGAGCTCAAGCTGACTGACAGGAACCACTGAACCAGCAATACTGGAGTCACACGAATCAATGTTGTTTTTTTCCCCTCTGCTGGTATGGCTTTCTTCTGAATCTCGCTGTAGCCTTACAGAATACTGAATACTGCTCTACTACAGTGGGTCCAACTTACAGAAACCTACCATAAATGGGTTTGATAAATGAGGAGAAAGCCAGCGGAAAGAAAGACATAAAAACTAAAATCTTAGCATGCACCTTGCTTTTAGGTATTCCTCTACGTGCATGGAGACACGGGCGCAGTTTACTGAATAGGAAACGTATAGTGCAGAAATTGCACCATTGGTGGTAATAGTCTTGACATCTTTAACAGGTAATTCCATTAGTACAAATAAGAGATGCGAGGTGCTGCTGGCCACGGCCTTGGTCGATTCTTAATCACCTGTATGGGTTTCCTCTCGTGGGCCTGTATGACTCCAATGCTCACATCTTTATGGTTATTAAAGTTAACGATTGCTGCGTGCCTCATTTACCAAGGCTCTATCAATACCAGTTCAGCACCATGAAATTACCCCAGTCCAGAGGGAGCAGTGTGACAAACCGGATTAAGAAGGGTTCTGTAATGCCCTGGCATATATAACTCTCCGTGTCACGGACTCAGCCCGCTGAAAGAAGACCCAATGCCACGCTCAAGCCCAGTCAAGGGAGGGGCTCTTACGGGGGCTGCTGACAACCATTAGAGCTTAAATGTCAATTCAAGCTTTTGTTACCCACATGGTTGTACAGAAAAATGATGAAAAGCAAATAGCTGGCAGGTAAAGAAAAACAGCCCAAAACACTGCTTTGGAGAAAACACATTAAAAGTTCTCAGAAGTTATCTTCCAGATGAATGGGAAGAGGGGGGTGATTATGGTAAATATATGCAGGATGTAACCTACTTCTGTAGTCTTTCAGGTGTGTAAGGATAACTTTGTTGGATACTCTTTTATGTGCATGACAGTTATATTTTGTATGGAGAAGGGCTTCATTGCATTTTAAATGTGGTATCCAAATAAAAACCTGCAGTAAAGGGGACAGGCGGCTCGTGTCCCTTCACTTACATCCCACTCTTTTTATTTCCATGGCAGGAGGGTGAAGCCAGAAATAGTGTAGTGCGGTGCCAGTAACACTATTCTACCGAATTTACTATATGCTGTCACAGTCATATAAAGAGATGCAGTACATAAAGTCAGCAAACTTCTTTTTTTCTTACTTTATTCGCCACTTCTGCTGTGTTCCTCTGTGTGTCTGAGCACTCATGTGTCATTGCAAAGAAACACAACAATCGGGTCCAAGCATGCAGGTGTGGCCGCACCTCGCTGTGTTTTACTGCATGCTGCAGTACATCTGGTGGCGCCTGACCTCTGTCCAATGTCCATATGACACAGGTCACTGCTCGCTCTAAATGAGAGTCGGATGGTGAAATGAGAAACTAAATTGTCCATTCAAAATCACAAAACTGCCTTTTTGAACAGCATCATAGAGCAGCCTTCAAAAAATGACATTCCTTGGTAGAAAACAATTGGATGCTGTGAGCCCTGGAAAATGGCCTGAATACAGACCATGAGTTTTACATCACCTGTACAAGAAAAAAAACCAACAAAAGGAACAAGTTCTGAAAAGGGCTAAAAATAAAGTTTTAAAAGCTATATAGGTCTGTTGAGTGCAATATATTAGAGCTTCTATATGGCCAAAGGTCTATTTTGAATATTGTGTGATGCAGGATGACCCAGTGGAGGAAGTGTGACGCAGAGAACACAGTGGCACTCTCAACCAGAAATCACGCCATACCAGGGCTTCTGCGTGTGGGGCCTGGAACGACATGTCGCTCCAGGTTCAGGCGAGGTCCACCTGGATTACATACAATGCATTATCGAATATGCATAATGCATCAGCAGGCACTTAACATCAAATTACGGATGCATGCAAACATTCACAGAGTAGGGTGTGTAGATAAGGGGCACTTTGCTGTGCAAATAATCTGCCCACTTTCTGTAAAGTCGAGCAATCAAAGAGTTGCATGATTTTGCATAACTGGGACCCATATGCAATAAATGTTAATAAGCTCACTGGCATGTTTGCATGTTGTTATTCTGCCTTTAAGCATTAAGGCAGTTAGCCCATTTGAGCCAAAGCTGTCTTGTCTCAAGCATGTGCAGTATGCCATGTCAAGGATCCGTTAACTAAAAGATTAGAGCTCTTGCCTCATGTTCTGCCTTTCACTGTCTGCATTCTCTGTTTAAATCCAGTGTCCTTGACACGTACATGACAAAGAGTTTTCCATAAGCTCCTTGTTAAAACGGATATTGGCTTTTAAATGATGCCTTCGTGAGATGATAATTGCACGACAGAGCATTGATCACTTTCCCACAGATCGACTTCCACATGATGATCGATCTAAGCAAGAGCAAAAGTGAATGTCAGAAGTGACATTTCGCGGTTCTCAGTAGCGGCGGGGAACAGAGCGTGTTGTGGTCTATGGAGAAGACGGTAGCATGAAGCTGTCACGAAGAGCTATAATTCAGCATGACTGAAGAAATCCTATTTGAGTTGATCAGGCAACAGATATTTCTCATACCTGCCTGTTATCATTGAATTGAAAATGCATCAAAGAGTTATTTCGCTAACATGACCACCATTTTTGCATCAAAAAGAGAGTGCACCTTTCCGTACATTTGCAACATGTGGTTAATTGTAACTGCAGCCAACAATTGTGTGGAAGATGATTTGATGAAAGGAGTCTTCACTGTTAATTCTCGCCATCCTCAGTGGTGTTTCTTTACTGCAGAAGCGAATTATCTTCCTCATAAAGCATTGCAGTTACCTTTAGAGACAGGTTCTCAATCCCATCAGAGAGCAGAATGGAGACTATTGAAAATACAGCACAGTACACAATGTGCAACAGATTAACTAGGGGCCAAATAGACATCAGACAATGAAAATCTATTTTTTGTGTCATAGAGCACTAAAATGGGTTTTCAACCTATTTCTCTACCTGTGGGAAAGAATCACAGCTATGACAAATGACTGTAAGCAAGAGGAGATGAGATTGTGAGGGTGGGGAGGGGGGCAAGAATGAGGGGGGTTAGGAGAGTGTAGTTATTTGCAGACTCTAAAATCGGAACAATATGAGAAGTGGAACACAATTTGGCATCAGATGACTCGCAGCGATATCCATCAAAACACACAATTCAGTCACTCAATATCATTACTGTCGGCTTGATAAGCTTTTAAGCTGGAGATAAGATCTTGATGTGGTAACACAAGTGAGAGAAGAGTCAGTTGCTATTGTGGAGGCAACAACAGATAAAAATGAACTACGTACCAGAGCAATGAGATGTGTGAAGATTCATTACTAAAATGATTGACGAGTTTATCGAGTGCCCCCCCCCCAACCCTCCGCTGAGATGGAGACTACAAACAAACTTTCCCCACTATTGACATCTCCTTGAATCCATACTTTTATATGCTGGTGTGTTTATTATATGTATCACATGTTTTCTCTGTGTGCAGAGATAATATTGCAATCAAATGTTTTCTAAGCTTCCTGTGGCTTCACACACTGAATCGACTTCTCAATGCCGGAGTTCCGTGAAAAGAAGAAGGCCTAACTTTCACTCTTTTCTTTTTTCTTTTGACTGAGAGTGATTATCTTCATCTTCCACAGCAATCCTCTGCAGAGAGGAATCAATCACGAATTGAAATATGCCATGATTCAGTCACAGAAACGATCCCCCATCTACGAGATTAAATATCGGTTGTAATGAATGACATGCTCTTGTGCCCATTAGTTATAAAGATTAGAATCATGACTTTGTTTTGAACTCGTGTCCTGTCCACGCTGATTCTCAAGGTCATGCTCTCTTATATGTGGACTCATGCTTGCAAAGAAACACAGACATGAATGGATTCAATATTTGCAAATAGTTTCCCCGTGCTTTTTTTCTGTTGCCTCAAAACTCGCCTATGCAAAGTTACGGTGACAAAATGACCAAATGATTGAATTTCTAGCGTCTTGTATCAACAGTAACATCCAAAATTCACATACAGTGCATGCACCTTGGGAATTATATTGTCTCGTAACTGTGAAACCCTTAAGTGGAGATAAAATGAAAACCTGAATCTCCTCATCAGTCTTGCCTCTACATACCTGTAAATTTGATCTGTGCCACTAGGGTGGACTGTGAAATCATGTGGCTGCACATCAAAGTGTGACTGAACTCAGTGTGCATACTAATGCTAGAGCAACTCACACACGGAGATCTGTGATGGAGAGAGAGAGAGAGGGAGGGAGGGAGGAGAGAGCAAGAAAACAGCCAGAGAAAATCTCCCTTCAAAGTAAAATGAGTAAATATTGGAAAAACCGAATTGTGTTGATATTTGGTGAATATTTTATCCAGGAGAAGAATAAGAATAAGTTTAAAATAAGTTTAAACTAAATTTTCAGATGCATGAAAAAAGGTTCACCTTAACTACTTTCCAATGCTGGTATCTACCTTTCATCCGCAGATTGCACGTTCAAAAACGCCCCCCTCCTTAACGCATCAACTTGGGAAGAAATATGGCTGGTATGGGGCCAAAGGCAGCAGTCACCGCGTGTATCCTCTTTATCCATCATATCATTTCCCTGGTCATTGCCTATGTACTGGTGGTGCTCCAAATCGTGACTGTGGGATCAGAGCTAGGAGATAAGTGATTGTCCCCTGGTAGACAGACAAGGTGCCTTGACAGGCAATGAAGAAAGGAGCCTCTGCAAAGCACTTAAGTAGACGGTCTCCCTACTTCTCTCTGTTCTGTCTCCCGCCATCCATCCATCCGCCCATCTGTCCATCCATCCATCCATCCATCGCTCTCCAAGGTAGGTCAAATGAAAGATCTTGCTTGGCAGCTCATTCCTCACTCTGATGAAGCCGCTTGTTAGAGACTCATCAACTCCTCTCTGAGTCACACACACGCGCTATATTTCACTCTAATACTTGTCTTAGAATGTCTCCATTTTACTTTTCTCGCTGCCTGCCTTCCCCTTCTCATGTCTCAGCACCCCCCCCCTCTCATTCTCATTAGATACATCTCCAACAGTGTAGTGTATGAGACAGTGTATAGCATCTGACCGGTCTGAACTGTGACATGTTCAAAGAGGACAGATCGCACCATGCATGTGCTCTCATTACCCCAGGTCACTGACCAGAGGTCGTCGAGGCTCAGCGGTCCCACTGGCTGGCAGCTGTTGCAAGTAAACTGTACCTTTGCTCTAAAAAAAAACAACAAAAAAAAGACTGGGATGTGACACATGCACGCAACAACGGAGAACATGCAGAAGGGGGGTGGAATGTTCACGAACACGTGAATTAGGAATTACTCTTACGAGTCGTGGTATTATATCATTCAAGTCTGTCATACAAAGGAGCCATTCAGGACGGCGCAAGTAAATGCCCCTAAATGGCAACTAATGGAATTATATTGGTTGTCTTTTACTTGACATTGTTGCAAAGAAGTGTGTTTTTGATTAATTTCATCATGGCGTAATTTGTACATTAATTTTCACATTATTGCTCTGATCTGTCAACACCTATGCACTCTAAACAGAAGAAAATGCAATAACGATATTTGCCAGCTGTTTCTCGCACACAAATTAAATTACAGTGCAGCTCTCAAGGCTCAGCAACAGATGGTTTATGAAGAGGAGAGTAAATTCCCAGTAGTTACTGTACTATGACACTCCTATGTTTATCTCCACAGATTTTTCTAGAAGAGCTCCATCATTTATCCATTTTCACAACTGATGCCAGTTTGTAGCAGTAAACTGCTGTATGATTTCAAGCAGACAGTCTCATTCAGCTGCATACAATGGCAGCTTGTTTGAATGTGTTTAAAAGGTCTCCTATCTTTCATTCTCAGAGTTGCTGTGGCTGAGGCAGATGCCAACTCTATTCAAAATAGAAATGTCTTCAGACCCGCCTGCTCTCTTTGGAATTTAATTAATCACCTTCAAATTTGGCATGTGGCCTTGTGAGAATAGTGCGGCGTTTTGCTGACGCCATGAGTCGAGCTTGGCACGCCCTCTCTGGCCTACACACCTCCGTTGGCATCAGCTGGAGGGCTTCGATAAGACGGAGGAACAGACTGCGGTGTAAACCTCTAACCTGATGCTCTCACTCATTTCAGCACAGCACCATCTTTTACAGAGGAACCAAGCTGAGAAATTATATTTGACTCAACACTTAAAGGAAGATTCTAGTTTCATATGACCTGTCGTAGATTTGATTTCTATGGGTAATCGTACGTTTCTGTCCCTGTTTCATTGCTGTCATGATGTCACTGTGCTCTCAGAACTTGGCACATATTTTGATTAATAGTGTTGGCTAACAGAAATGATGGCCATAGCTATGAAAATAAGACTAAATAAAATAAATTAAACCTTGAAATTTGCGACGTGAGCGATTTTATGACATGAAATACAGTAGGATTAAAACTAAAATAGCTTTATCAACCTTTTTTTTTTTTAAAAACATACTGCTATCATCATTTAACAAAATAAAAAAACAAAACAAATGCCTCTAAATCTGCCTCTGGCTACAGATTTGTAGCACTGTGTGTTCACATCGTGCCGCTCTGAGCCATCCAGACAACAATATGATTTCCTGAAAAAGTGCCTTTTGATTTGTTGAAGTATTGTTGTCATGCTTCACTGTGATTGGCACATCTGCTCCAGAGAGATGAGACCAGCGATATGACTGGCTGAGAGTGCATTTACTAATACCCAGCCCCAGGTGCACTTGGAGATGCCCACACAGTCCATGCACCCCAGACCTACTGCAATGCACTTGTCATTGCACCATTAAAATGGAGAATTAAAAAAAAGCGTCTAGAGCTGCTGTGTAAGGCTGCTTATGCACCGCAGTGTTTTAGCTAAATGCCAAAATGACATGGCATAAAAACGTGTTGTTTAGAGGGTTATAATGTTCAACATCTTAGCTTTGTCATTATGTTTCAATATTTCATAGACTTAACATTTCATCAATTCAGTTATTTATTAGTTAATCCTAAATCAACAAAACAAAAACAATAGATGAATTTATAATGAAAATAATCCTCAATTGTGGCCCTACGAGAGCGTCAGATGAAAAGGATGAAAAGAGACGGAGGAACTGGAAGTCGGATAAAAAGACAGATGGAAGAGGTTGCCAGCCAGCAAGCTCCCCATACTGTTGTCTCCTCGTGTAACTCGTCACAAGGCACTTCTCTTCTTTCTCCTTTCTTCAACAAGACTAGGTCTCTCATTGACCTTGTCACAGCGTTTAAAACTTTTCTTAGAGGACACAGTCTAACAGAACTTTTCCACTGTATTTGTTTGCTCCTGTTTTTTTTTTTTTTTTTTTTAGGAGGATAAACAGGACCGTGAATATGGGTCAGCGCTGCTGGAAAGACTTTCAATGGCAAAAGTATTGATGCACAATCTGGCTGCAAAGAAGGCTTCTGAAAGAGTCTTTCATCAACATCACTACCTCAGATAAAAACATTTCTTGATTTTTATCATTCAGTTCACTCAAGCAATGCTTCACACTGTTGATCAGTGCATACTGTACTGTACTGTTAAAGGAATTCATTACTATTATCTCAGTGTATGCCTTGCATCAGCCATTCTATCAGAAGTAATTCAGTCTCTTGCCCTTACTTTGCAGTGTCTGAGCAAAAGCTCTGTTAAATCAGAATGCCTTGTCATATTATAAGGCATGCTCCATTATGCTGGAAGACATATGGATGAACTAATTAGGAACGCTCTGTTCTTTGCCACAAAATTCTGGCTCCCAGCTCTGGGCCACTGGCTACACTGGCCAGGTAATGAGCTGATCTGGCAACATAGTCCCCTGTATGGCGCTACAGGGGACGCCTTGCTAAGACCTCCATCCTGGAGACGTGTTCCTTCAGCACATTAAAAGCGGCATGTGGCAAGGTTCGCCGTGCTGCCCCCACCGCAAAGCACTGTTCACTCAGTGTTAATGAATCAATCAATTTCTCCCAGATAAATCACAGTGAATGCCTCGCAACGACCGACTGTCACCATGATGAATTCCTTCATTTCATGTAATAAGCTGGCTGGGAAGTGATTTATCCCTGGTGCGCATGCGGCTATATACAGGAGTGGACAGAGGCAAGAGATACAAAATAAAGTGTAATATGTTACTGAAATATTTCCCATGCAGTCAGTGAAGAAGACTGAGCTGCGGGAAAAACAAAAGTCCAAAATCCAGCCGATATCAAAAGATGTCACTCAATCTCTGGCTGCAGCACCCAGTCAGGATATGCGGTCTTGTGCTGCACTAACAGTTCCCTGAGCTGCTGTGGGCCCAAGCATATTTCCTGACTTCACCATATAGCTTGCTGACATTTGTCTTTGAATTAAGCACCAGGCCTTTTGAGGCTCCTGTTCTCTCTACTCCTTATATTACAGAATGAGAGCAAGATAAGTGGGAGTAAGAACTACATTCTAATGCTATTGATTGTCTTTGCTCTGCCCTCGTTCAGGGCCAAGATAAAGAGCTGTTGTGATTTCTTTTTAAATGCAGACCTCCTCTCTGGCTAAGTAGGAGACCCTGCGTGCTGAATCAATTTAAACCACCGCTGAGCTCAAAGCATCACACATAACAATCCCCTCCCAGTTTGTGTAAAGGGATTGATGTGAGTGTTGTGGTTTTGTGCTGATCCCAGTTAAGTGATGCTATTACTAGACTGAGGTCCATCAGCCAGTTGACCCAGCTTACAAATTGTCAACAGCAAGACAGCAAATAGAACATAGGGTATCAGTGACAATCATCTTCACATTATAGATGGTGTAATATCCTCACTCTGTCAACTAATCCTTGTTTTGTATGTATTTATTTTGTATAGTGATTTTTGAATCAGAGCGATCTTTGCAAAACTTGACTGGGGCATTCGGAATTTGAAAAAAAAAGCAATAGAATAAAACATAAGCAATAAAAAGGGATTAAATGAATTAAAGTGGAACTGTGAGCCCCATGAAACCAATGGATAATCGGAATGAAAATGCCTACATTCATAATCATTAATCACATATTAACATTGCTAAAAGATTTATAGTAATCAAACTTCACTGATGATTCCATTTGTTGAAATGGGAAAAGGCTCTCTGCATTATTCTCGCAGCTCCACATATCAAAATATCCTCCGCTTTAATTTATGACTCATTTGGAATCTATAATAGTGAAAGTAATAATAGTATTTCACAGTTTTCTGCAGAGTGAGATAATTGAAACTGAGACATTAGGTAGGAAGTGGTCAGTAAATGAAAATAGCATTACTCGGTGAGCACTTTCAAAAGATGGTCCCGAAACCTTAGCATGACTAATCTGTTTCAATTAAGCTGCTATGACGGGACCCTTTGTACTGGTCTCTACTAGACGAAAGCTTGTGAAAATATCAATGGTTTAGTCTTATGTTTGTCCGCATGTTGCAGTCTTTAAAATAGACAGCTTTTTCTTAAGAGTAACACAGTATCAACCTTTTGATTCCTACTCAACCAAAACTCAAGGTTCACAAATTAAGCCCCCGAAGAGCCATCCAGCCCTCTCCCTCGTCATTACTGCCGCCTTTATGGTGCTATCTGATAATTAATTAAAAATAAATTAGATATTCTCTGAACTTATGGGAAGTAGAAATCGAAAGGTGATGTAGAAGGCTGTGCTCTAATGACTTGGGCAGGGTGATGATTAAGAAGCTGTCACCGTTTGTTACCTTGTCATTGAATGTGTGCGTATTTGACTGCATGTGTGCGTGAACAGATCCGAGCCCCCTAATGTCTTAATATGCGTCTGAGGTCTCATTTGAGTTCAAAAGTCACCATTTAATTATACCACAGCAAATACTTAATTTTCAATTATGATGGTGCTGGGGAGCTCACCTTGAACAAGGACGACCCAGAGACAGGCGGACGGGGCCTCTTCTAACCTTTTCACAAAGGGTTTTTATTTTTTTTGAGACACTGGAGTTTGTCAGTGTGGTTGATTTGCATGGGGCTGTGGCATAATAAAGGTCTAGTGTTGGTGGCCCTTTTTAGTTCTGACTTAGGGGTCATGTTGAAGGATAAGCTCTGGATGCTAAGGAATCACTCTTTCGCTGGGCCAATTAGCGCAGACACATGGACAAACACTCATACACACAAACACAGTTACACACAAATGGTTACTTGCACACAAACACACTTTTTAGAGAAACACTTGTGCCTGTTTTGGGCTGAACTGCAGAAAAGTGGGGGCCAGACCTACTAACGTGAAAATCCATCCGTGCCTGTCTGACTGAGACACACCATTGGTTGGTGATCTTTTCACAATAAATAGGTGTGTACGTTAGCGTAGTATACAGTATAGGCGTGGCCCTCTAAGGCTACATCCACACTACTACGTTTTTGTTTTAAAACCCAACTTTTGGTATGTTTACACCTAGCATCCACACTACTCTGGCGTTTTATAAACCCTAAAACACAGACCTTTTAAAATGCTGCTGACCTTGTTTTATTTTGAAATCTCCGGGTTGTGTTTTAGTGCAGCCGGGCAGAAATGGAGACGTTCTAAAACGGTGAAGCAGACACCTTTGCTTCTTTGATTGGGTTTTATCAATCACGACGTGTCCTTCCCTAATTCATCACGCCCCTATCACGTGACCCTTCCCCAGACAAAAACAAGCATCAGCTTTGACTACCAGCGCTTAATTCAACATGGATAATGAATTACAACCCTTATTTTCAGTAACCGTTCCACCTTGTCATTGGTCCAAACAGATAAATCGCTCCTCTTATTCTTCTCTATTGTTGTTCTTTGTAGTGTTTCCTGCCACTAACTAAGAAACCAACGCAGACCAGACCAACCAATGCTTCCTGTTTACACTGGCACTTGCATGCCTGGTGCACGTGAATGGTCATGTGATATGCGTTTTCAGGTGTTTAGTATGGACAGAGATTATTTCTGAAACCATGATGAATGCTTGTGTGTACGGAAACCGTTTGTGTTTTAAAACACTGTTTTAAAATGAAAACTTAGTAGTGTGGATGAAGCCTAAGGCTATCGCTAGTGGGTTCATCTTATTACATGGGACCCAACTCAGTCTCACTTTGTGTATGAGTAGAGCTGAGATCGGCCAATCAGCACCGCAAGCAGGGTTTTTTTTCAGCTAGTTAAAGGAACCAGTGGGGACCACATCTTAGAGTGCTGCGCCTATACTTAACTATACCCTCTGAAGTTATCACTAGTGGAATAAGGGCAAAGCAGGATGTGGTCTGTGTCCCACTGGGTCCGTTAACGCACCCATAAACGCAAACACACACACACTTCATGAGAAATCATACCTTGCCAGTGCGTCAACGCATCACCATACCATGTGCACATCGATGGCAGGCAGTACAATGTCTGACATTCACCATGAGGGAATTAAAGTGGAAAACAACATAAACCTTACTGCTTTGACAAGCAGAGATGACGGTTACACACTGTAACAGTCCAGCAGAGAATAGAGTTAAAGAGAAAACACCTTAAACATCTTAAGATATGAGTGGAAAGTATTGTTCTTGCAACTGCATTTATTAATGCTTTTGACTCAAACGTAGCTTACCCACGTCATGTGAAATGGTATTTCAGAACAAATATTATTGGGACCACTGTAGAAAATTGCAGATGAACATTTAATAGCCAGGAATTCACATTGACTGTATGTGTAACAATTTGGCCACAATATAGCTCAATGACCACACACAGCCCAGCCATTTATTAGGTTTAGATCTAGTTGTGTTACATCATTACTATGTCACACAAAACCAAAGTTGGAGCAAAAAATGCTGACACAGTATAATAAAAAGGGTCACGACACAGTTGGGCCACTATTGTTTGAGTAATTATTCAAAATACAATTTTCTCAACGGAAGGTTACCTGCAGTGGTGGAAAATGCTATTCAATTCATTCAATTCTATTTGAATTGCAGTCAAAGAAATTAAGTGGATTTGAAACATTATCAAGTGACAAGTTTGACAATGTACTCAGTAACGTCAGCTCGGTCCAGAGGCGCTGAACCAGAAACGTTCATGTCCAACAAGGCTGAACGTGGCAGCGTTTCTTCAATATAGAGTAGAGACGTTTTGAACACTTCTCCAGCAGAAATTAAGCCAGCGTTATGCAAAACTGCCCATTTTACGTTGCCTCAAATCTTCACAGAGTGGCAGCCAATAGACAGCACTCAGCAGGATGCTTTTCTCCGAGCAGTTGGTATCGCTGAGCCAAAGCAGTGGGGCAGTCTCACAACGCAATGACTGATGAAATGGCTCCCCAACCAAGCTCAATGCCTCCTTCACTTTCCCTCTTCCTCTCTGTCTGTTTCTCTCTCACTCGACCTTTCTCCTGAATACTCCACTTAAACTCAAAGCTTCCCTTGTTCTCAGCATAGAAAAGCAGATGCAGGTTGAAAGACATTTATTTTTTGCTTCATCTCAGTGAGAAGATGCGCCTGTTTCTGGCATCGGTAGGAGTAGGGCTTTTATAGCTTTCTTCTACTGAGAGCAGATACAGTATGTGAGCGCTAGTTCTCAACATTTCCATTTTGCCACACTATAACGAAGCCCCCCCTACACTCTTTTCCAAGCTCTAGTAGCACCACCAAACACTGTCACCTATCCTGCTCAACTGTTACAAAGTGTTCAAAGAAGGAGAAGATAAAAGAAAAAAAGAATAGGAGTGAGGGTGGAAAGAACAGAAGGATATGGAAACTTTTTTTTTACTGTTGAACGCAATTTCCTCTGCTCTGTTTGTTCAATTCAAATGCTGCTCATTTATCAGGCAAAACTACCTGCCAAACAGGAGAGAAAATACACAATGACTAAATCCCCACAGAGATACAGAGAGAGGAGGAGGAAGAGGAAGGAAGTAAGGAAGGACAGAAGGAAGGCAGCAGCCAGCCCTGTTTCCACTGGCTGACTCACTTTTGTCACAACTGGACCCTGTGTGCTCATCTCTCTCTCCTCTTTCAACACCTACACTTGAACACCTACACTCATTCTAAGGTGACATCCGACTGCATCATGAATGCAACCTGCACAGAAACAGGAAAATAGCAATGGTCAATGATGCTGACTAAGATTTTGTATATTCAGGCTCTAAAAATAATAGCCACAATGTGGGTGTATTTATTTATTTCCTATACTGTATATATAAAAACATTCATATTAATGAAAAAAATACATGGTAGTTCCTCCATTATTCATCAGCCTCAAAGGGTAGCTTCAGATATTTTCAAGTTTATCTTAATTTAGTTCTCATGTCATGTGTATAGTACGTTGAAAAAGCTACTATTGCTATAACAATTCCTTCTACAAACTGGCTGTGAAGTGATCCCTTCCTAATGCAACTACACTGTAAACATGGCCATAACCAGGATATTAGAAATATGTCAAACATCCCCCACAAAGAAAAGTTTGGCTTTATACCAGCAGAACAAATTATGTTTTTATTTTCCACATTTTATTGATTAATTTAACTATTAAGTTAATAAGCCACGTAGGTTGTTTGTTCCTAACCTCTAATACGACCCATTGGAGCGTTTCCAAATTTAGCGCCCCTACTGGTGGCAGGAGATATGACTCCAAAAACAACAGAATAGGTCGTTTGCTAATGACTCAAAAACATATATAGGCAAACCGGACCATCGTTGTCATTGTAACAATAATAAACACGTGAACAGCAATTTCCCGGGTGAAATTCCATCCTGACCTCTTACGGACTTTGTCACTCCAATTACTCCTTCGACATACTGGACACACGACGGCATGTGAGACTTCAAAATCCAAACCTATCCTTCCACATTTGACTGAATTTTGCCAACCCTATTTATACATTGTCCTTACCCTCAGTTCTGATTGAAGCCGTGCACCAGCTCACATTTTCATTGGAAGACAAGCTCTGCTGCATACACCAGCTGGCACTTTACCAAACAGTTTCAAGCATGTACAATATAATCCTTTTTTTCCTTCACTTTTTTCAAAATTGTGCTTTTTTTTTAAATCAAACTATTTGGAGAATGTGTGTATTCTTCTGGGACGCGGCAATTGCCAATGTGTGTGTGTGTGTGTGTGACTGAGCAGACTGTTGCTGATTCCCTTCTTCTGCTTTCACCTGTTCCCTTTCTTCATTGGCAGAGGAGACCTTGATGCTCTGCCTTCTCTCCAGCACTCGGGAGCCTTTAGACAACCAAACGGCACCTGGATGGCATGCTAAAGTGTGTGGAAGCCGTGATATTTCAAAACTGAAAGAGGAGGAGGAAGGAGAGAGGAAGGCCTGAGGTGAGTTCACTGCTCACCACTTACTGGAAGCACCAGTATCTGCACGTCTCCACAGAGGATTTTATGTACACTGGACATGAAAACTGAGCTTTTCCTGTGTGTAGCTTCTTGCTACTCATGCAAGGAAACTTGCAGGGGTGTGAAATTTGAACGAGGTAAAGGGTCCAACAGGGTCTCAGTTGGACTGCAAATTGAAAAGCACTATTTAAAATAATCAAAGCAAATAGTCCAACTGCAAGTGAGAGAGGCAGGGAAGTTGACGGAGAAGGGTGCGTGAGGGGGGTGTTCTTGTTAGCTTCCCATAGAGGTTTATCGCTGGGTGGTCAGAGCATCCCAGGGTGCTCTCTTTTTCTCCTGTTAGTGGTTTAATTAGAGATTCAGCAGCATTGGAGAGGGACATGGGCGAGCGGGAGAAAGGCCGATTTGGTATGAGACAGGGGTTACTGAGCAGAGGAGCTCTTGGTGCGTCTTCTTGAGGCACAAATTGCAAGGCCTTGTTTGTACTGGATTAATCAGCAATTGTCCTACAATTGAGAGCCAGCATATTTATTCTGCAGACATGCAGATAGCTCTAATGATGATAATAATAACAACAATAACAACCGTTGAGTCTCTTGGGAGAGCCTTTTCTGTGGGCATTTCTTCAATAATTACAAGATGCATACCCATAATTCAGCACTAATGTGTTTGGAAAAAATGCGGGGGCTGAGAGGTAGGTTACACAATCGAGGGAGGCTGAAGTCTGAAAATAAACCCGGCAGAACTAACATGAGGCTGTACTACTGTATGGCTCTGTGTATTTAAGAGATAAACCAGCTGAAAGGCAAAAATAATAATCCCACTGAGACATGGGTGGTCCCGGAAAATGCAAATGACGTTGTTAGTTCCTGTGGATCCCACTGTGGGACCCGTGTGCCCGTGACCTCCCTACGCCGCCCCCGAGGTGAGCCCAAATTGCTTTGACAAGGGCGTTGTTTTTATCTCATGCTTGGCTTCTCTGGGCTCGTGATTGATGCAGGCCTTTCCGAAGCAGCAGCACTCATTGTTTTTAAGACCACATACCTGAGTTATGAATGTTTCATTCAGGAGACTAAATATGAACTGGCTGGGTGAGAGCCTACTCAAGAGCACTGAGGAAGACTCATGCATGCTAATAACGGCCTTAGAGAAGGTGGAGGACAGAAAGAGGGTAAGAGCAAGGAAGAGAAAACGGCGGGCAACCGTATCATCAATTCATCACTGTGCTTCCTTCAGTCTCTTTCTTCTGCACGTTTCTACCCTCTCTGCCAGTCACTCTCAATTCTTGCTACCAGCAACAGAAAAACCTGCGACAACCTTCCAAACACAGAGAAATCACATGAACACTTTTGACTAAAGCAGCACAGCAATAGATCCATCTTGTTGACTTGGGAGACGTGGGGAGTAGTTTCTTGCTGCAGTGACACGTTGGCCTGTCGTATCCGAATTCAGGCAAGATTTATCAATATAACGTGCTGCAGTGGTGGCTGACAAGTTTCGCAGTGTCCCACTATGAGGTCTGCACGAACGAAGGTCTTGATCTGACCCGCTGAGGTGAGAAGGAAGCCCTGACACACTCCATATTTTGAGTTAGGAGTGGTTAAGATTGGACAAGCATCCGTGTGCGAAAGAATCTGCAGCGAGATAATGATACGTTTGGTAGAAAAGGTGACATGAGTGTAGGTATGTTGTGTGTTAGGCGTGACATGCAAATAATTCAGTTTGACTGTCTCTCTCGCTCTTTCTCACTCACACACTCTCACACACACACACACACACACACACACACACACACACACACACACACACACACACACACACACACACACACACACACACACACACACAC
>JAVQJV010012224.1:0-11873 GCA_036024995.1 Gadopsis bispinosus | reverse complement strand
GTCGCTGTAGGAACGTAGTCGCTGTAATGCACCCCTGTAGCCAGTAGGAACGTAGTCGCTGTAGGAACGTAGTCGCTGTAATGCACCCCTGTAGCCAGTAGGAACGTAGTCGCTGTAGGAACGTAGTCGCTGTAATGCACCCCTGTAGCCAGTAGGAACGTAGTCGCTGTAATGCACCCCTGTAGCCAGGAGGAACGTAGTCGCTGTACTCCACCCCTGTAGCCAGGAGCGCTGGGTGTAGGTGCCAGGTTCACCTGTTTGCTTTAAATGATGATATTCTCTGTTTATTTTGTGTCTCTGTTTAATGTTGGCCCTGGTTTAAAGGCCGAAGTCAGGTTGACCACAGAAACCTGCCTGTGTTTGGCACGGAGCTACTGTGATGTGTGTTTAATGGCTGCCCCCTGTCTCCCGGCAGAGTAAGGCTGTGTTGTGCCCCATGTCAGGACGACCCATTAAGATGAATGAGCTTATCACAGTGCGCTTCACCCCGCTGGACTCGAGCCTGGACCGAGTGGCCCTGCTCACCCGCCAGGTCAGTTTACATCGGCACCTTGTAGTCCACCACCATGGTCACTGTGATCTCCAAGGCCTTTCACGCCAACTGTGCGATGGACCTCCTGAAGCTTGTCCATTCAGGTTACCGTTATTAGGAGTGTGACATCACCACGCTGGAGCTGAACAAGCCAGCTGTCAGTCCCCTGATGTAGTTTGCCAGAGGCAGCAGTTCATCACACAATGTGTGGGAAGCCTTCTGTAGGAAATGAAAATACTTGCTTGTTTGGGGGTCTCGGAGCTATTTTTCTACAGTGCATTCCAGCAACTTAAGCATCAGTCTGATGTTATCAAATTCTTCTCATCGTCAATCCCATGAAAAGACCAAAAGCAACAGTGGAGCCCAGAGGCCCGAGATGTCATAGGCCTTGAAAACACACTATATGCTGACTAATGATCATTTAGTCTGCAAACTGTAAAAATCGAGAAATTGACATCCGTTTCCAGAAGCCATCTTGTTTTGTCGTCTGACCAATGAACCCAGTATTTTCAGGATGGGTGATGTAACATGGAGCAGCACACCAGCTCCTTCACCACGTTACGCTCAGGCTTTCCTCCACTGCTGGTAGTATAACCATGTCCTCTCTCCTCAGGACAGGTATGTCTGTGCAGTAACCAGGGACATCCTGGGCAACAGTGTTCCCTGCGCTGTTCTGAGACCCTTGTGAGTACCAACATGTCTACCCCCCCCTTTCACACTGCGATGTTACGTGTTCTCTGTTCCAACACGCTCTCTCCTCTGTTCAGGGGTACTGTGGTGACTCAGGAGTGTGTGGAGAAGCTGATCAAGAAGGACATGATTGATCCTGTGAGCGGAGAGAAACTGTCCGACAAAGACATCGTACCACTGCAGAGGGTATGTGTGTGTGGTGGGGGGAGTTGTCCACTAAAGACGTAGCCCGGTGGCAGACATGGCGTGAATGGCTCTGTGTCTGAGAGCCAGTTTAGCGTAGCAAGCCTTTAGCGGCAGGGTGCTTTTTGTCTGTTACTGCTCTACGCTGCTCTAGTCGCCCAGTTGTCTCCAAGCCGGGTTTGTCCTCGCGTGTGAACTTGTCGCACAGTGTCAGAGTGGGGCTGACCGTCTGTCATGTGTTCTGACAGGGGGGCACCGGCTTCGCTGCCTCGGGGGTCGACCTCCACGCCAAAGAAGCCCGTCCGGTGATGCAAGTGTGAGATGATGGCGTGTTGGAGGACTGCACAGCCTTGGTCACGATGACTTCGCGTGCATCCTCACGGTTGTTCTGTGGAGTGTAAGAAGCTGTTCTCATGGCATTTGTTGTTTGCTGGCATCTTTTCTTCTTCCTGCAGGTTGCTGGCAGCATATTTGTTTTTTCATTTAACAATCGCAGACGTTTCGGCAGTCGTGAAATACAGTTCCCTCCTGAATTACATTTTATCTTTCAAAAGCTGATTATGGCTTAATGGACGGTGTAAGACAGAATGATTCCAGGCCTTCATTCTGCAGAGCTGATTATTGGCTCTTCTTCACTATTCAACTTCAAAGCCTGTGCGTTCGTTGTAAGTAGAATCAAATGGATTCATCTGTTGTCATGTGCTGCAAAGTGTATGAGAAGTTCAAATTCCAATAAAGTTACTTTATTTTCCACCACTGATTTATAAAACCTCTCCAGATGTTTTATTCTTATGACCGATGAATGTGACCCTTTTCATTTCATTAATGAAAGATGTCACATCACATTATTTTGACAACATTTGAGTAGACATGATGTTAAGGATCACTTGCATTAAAAACCAATGGATGGCTGTTTGTTATTACACACACTTTATATATTGTAGTGCCTCATGAGAAACAGTTCCTCCTGTGCTGTGGTACGTTTCTCACAGTTCATCATGGCTGTCCACACTCATGCCTCCATAGTCGGTGATGGTGCTGGTCTTGATGTAGTCCATCTTGTCAAGCAGCTCAGACAGTGTCAGACGGCCATCCTGACAGCAGAGCAGAGGACAGGGAGAGAGAGAGAGTGTACATACGGCTTTTATCCTACATGTCATCAAAGGGTGACAGAGAAGAAGTGACCACAAAGTTCAATCAGCACAGCCCCAACAAAAACCTCATCGTTCACAAAGTTGGTGTTCCGGTTATCGTGCTTATGAATCGACGGTGCGATCCATCAGTTCCTTCTAACCAGTGTGACATCGTCGGAGGCCGAGCCATAGACGGGCAGGTTGGGTGGACCAGAGGGAGACGCTGGGGACTACAAACCAGCATGGAGGTGGAGAAAGAGACTACAAAACCCACGGGCCACTGGACAGCCACTGGACCTGGTTACCTGATTGCCAAGGAACAAGGAGCAAGGTCCACGCCTCCCACAATGTCACAGCAGTCACTGAAAAACCTTTTTTTTGGTTTTATATACCACAATCTTGTTCGTTTTAATAAGTAACTAACTCCAGACAGTCTTAGGCTGGTGTAGGCAGCCTACAATGCAGCTGGGTAACTAAATGTAATGCTACAATTGGGTCTCCAGGAGCCAAATCAAACAACCTGCAGTCCACTCAGGACACTGAAAGGACGTCCAGTCCATGTTGACTGTAAAGCTGAGCTTGATACTTGGCATAACAGTTGACAAACATCTCATGTCAAAGTCCACTTGAGCGTTTGGAAATGGAACATCTATCTGCACTTGTATGACAATTGAGCCAACAGTTGTTGAGTGTGATTAACAGTGAAAAGCATATCAGCATGTGGTTGTACTTAAGAATGATCTGCTTCTGAAAGAACCAACAACATGATTTTAACAATCTCCATAAAATGCTTTAAAATGAGAGTCAACTACATCGATTCATGTTTGCCAGTCACACATGTGTCTGGTGGTTTTATACCTTCAACAAAATATGACCAAGATCTCTGCTTTACGGGGTTTGCTCAGATAATGGTAGGTCAGGACTTATACGATATCCCTGTATTGCTGTATTTCTTCATGAAGAGTGGGGGGTGTCTCTAGTACACTGTAAATAAACGAGATTGTGCAGAGCTTGAAATGGTCTCTTCACGTTTCTTTCAAAGGAAGACTCGGCAACCAGGCAAGGTGGACCCCAGGGCCCCACATGCACCAGCCTTTCTATGGATCAACTGCTTCGTGCTGATTTACTGACAATTTGCCTGTGGTGGAGTAACTAAGTACATTTACTCAAGTACTGTACAGTACAAAGTACAATTATGAGATACTTGTACTTGGGAGTTTCCATTTTTTTGCTGTGTACTACATCTTTAAATCTTGTACTTTTTACTGTGCTGCATTTGTCACCTTTAGTTACTTTGTAGATTTAGAGTAATAGATTTAAACTTGTAACAGAGTATTTCTTCACTGTAGTATTACTACCTTAAGTAATCTTAGTAATTTGGGAGTATGCAGCCATAATATAACCCCTTTGTTGGTTTAAAATGGTATTAGACCCGGTGTCTCCCCTCAGGCTACTGAGCTGGGATGTAGCTGGTCCATATAGCTGTGCATTGACTTCAAAACATGGATCTGAGACACATCTCATGTTGCACATATTTAACAAAGTGAAACCAGGAAGAGCACCTCTGGCAACATGCTGCACACAATTAATACTAAAAATCACTCACAAACGTCCTGAGGTTGGTTGTTTGGCTCTATTTTCAGTTTCGGGGGGCTTCAGTTGGAAATTAAGGCTTCAGTGTAAAATGAGGGTACTGACATGTGTAACATTAACCCCCGATGTCCCGACCAGGAATCATTTCATTGTGTTTCAATCTGTGAAAGTGCGTCAGGTGTAGGTGGTGCTGCATGTACACAAAGGTTTTCTTATCTAAGTATAAGCACACACATTGTCTGTCTGTGTGTGTTCTTGGCTATTATTAGTAGTGTCAATACTAATACCCCCCCCAAACCAACCGATCATGGCAGGTGACGCCCACCCAGAGCCTGGTTCTGGTTCTGGTTCTGCCTGAGGTTTCTGCCTGTTACAGACAGTGTTTCCTTGCCACTGTCTCCTAGTGCTGCTCCTGGTGGAAATGTTGTGTCTGTACATATAGAGTTGGTCTAGACTTGCTCTATATTAACAAGTGCTATGAGATAACTTTATGATACGGTGCTATACAAATACACCTGAATTGAATTGGCTCCAAAAAGACCGTAAAGACAGTCTGTGTACTCTGATGACTTTTGGCTTTTGTAAAAATTTGAAGAGGATTCATCCAATTTCCTGCAGAACAGGAGGTTTTCTCTGCTGTTAAACAGGTAATTGTGAAATGGTCTCTTTGGTGCCGTGTGCTCTGGTAGATGTGTTTTGCTGCAGGATGCAGTAGCTGTTCTGGATGCTTAGTGCAGTCCCACCTTTGAGCTGGGCGCCAACGCTGACATCTATATCACAATGTCAAAATTAGTTTTTCAGTATCAATACACTGTATACGACAGGTGTCTGCAAGGTAACATATAAAACCATCAATCTATAGATTACACGAGTTTTTATGTGTAAAACGAACTGTAATAACTAATTGTGTTCCGTTTTAAATACAACTGCATGGAATTATAAATTTGGACTTCTGATAACACGAGAGGATCATATGACAATATGAATCTGCTGAAAGTTGATAAATGTTAATACTGAATGTAGCACCCAGCCCTCCCACTGCTTTAGCAAGTTTAACTCCTTCAAGCTCAATGCACGTGAACACTGTTGTGTCGCTGATATTTATCAGAATCAAGAATCATATAACACAGTAATGTAACTGAAGTTTCAAGAGTGGTGAGTTAGTGCAAAATAAAAACTTGTGGAAAAACAAGCCTTTAATAGTCAAACCCCCAAAATCAGTATCACTTGCCTTCTGACATACGTAACCACGTCTGCCTCAGATGAAAACTCCGTCTCCCCAACGTCGCCTGGTTTTCATTATATAAGAACAGATACTTCCCCGTGTGTCGATACCCTCTTAGACAAACAGCATTGTTTCAGGTGGATTCCAGCGCAGGTTGGACACTAGCCACAGTTTGCACTGGACAACAGCAATATGCTACCTATGAGGATCCGCGTCTCAGTTAAACAAATCTAATGTAAATGTAAATAAATCAAACGTGAGAACTGTGTGTCATCTGTATTCACATACACAGTATGTGAGTGCATGCTGAATTGGAATGGATCAGTGTGTCTGTGTGGATGTGTGACCCAGAGTCCCACCCCGTCCCACCCCGTCCCACTGTAACAGAATTCTCCATAGTAGTGAAATAGAAACACAAAAGAGCATCTGAGAGCTCATCAAAGTTCATCATGTCTCTTCGTTAGATCTTCCCCGTAATTGGTCGCCTGGCTCCCCACAAACATGTTCCAGTTGGCCAGAATCTCCTTCTTGGTTATTTTCTCGTCCTGTTGTTTGATCACCAGATTCCATCAACATTTCAGGTTTATTGGTTTATTATAGAAAGAAGAGGAAGAGGGGGCGGGGCCATGAAAAACAGGAGGAAGAGAAAGCAAGACAGAGAGAGAGAGAGAGAGAAGCTTGTTAATAATTAACCAACAATTACCCCAATTATTTCCACCATGTTAACTAATATACCTCACAGCACAGAAAAGTGATCAGTACGCTCTGACCCAACGTTCTACATGTTGTTCTAAGTGTACAGTACTATATGTACACATACTGTACTATGTAGTGTTTAATTGGAGAGTGGAGTATGATCCTGGTGTTCAGTCTCCATCCAGTTCTTATTTGATCCTAGCTATGGTTTATGTCTGAGTTGCCATTACAAACTACACAGATTCAAATCAAATAGCACCTTTCTGACACACTGTCAAAGAAAACTGAATATAAGCTTAATAGAGGTATTGCAGGGCTGTTGTATTTGACTGCATTACATTTAGCTTGGTACTTGGTAAAGGATAGGGCTGGTGCTGTTCTAGACTTTTCTTATTGTTAACAAATCCCACGAAAAGGCAGTAACAGTACTCCACTATGGTTTATAATGTCTGCCAGGAGTCAGTACGAAGCGGCTCAGTTCCTATGGTGTGTTAAAGGCACCACATCTATGGCAGAGGGTTTGAGCCGGGGCAGGTCTACCTTGTCGGCGTCTGTCTCGTGGATCAAGTGTTTGGCTTCGTTGTCAGCATGGTCAACCTCTCCTGGCAAAATCCAGTGGGCCACCTCTCCAGCATCCATGTAGCCGTCCTGTACACAACACACACACTGAGGAAGTGACTTACTGTAACAACAGGCACACCGCTGTCACTCGGACACTCAACACATGACAGCAGGTCAGAACCTTTGCCAAGTCTATTGCTCATTCTGCTGTTGACGTGGAGGCTTTGATAGATGAGGGAAGGTCTCATTAACAAGCTTTCCATTCGCATTACAGAAGATGTAGGTTCCACTGCTTCTGGAGCTTCAACCATTCTAGGATATCTTGATATCCGCTGCAAAGATTTTGATCTTTTTCATGAATCGGCCACCTTCTTATGGAAGTCCAATAGTAAATGGCTGGAGTGTACCTTTAAACCTCCGATCACTCATTTCTTTGGGCAACAGAAACAAGTGGTTAATACAACATTGGCATCACCTTTGAAGATGTTCATTCATGTGGAGTGGTGTTTGTGTCTGTCAGGACTGGGGGTGAAGGCGGTGGAGAAACAGGGCTTTTATTGAAGGATAAACTAAGAAGCACTTACAAATGGTAAGGTGGATGCAAGGAAAGGAAAGTCACAAAACATAAAAAGGTCCACAGTCACATGGAAACACACAGACGTGAGCGAGAGACACAGTGAACCAGCACGAGACAAAGGAAGTGAACCAGGCTGAGTGGACAGGACAGTAACGAGGGAACACAGGACAGGTGGTCCAAGGACACACAAGGTCAGACAGGACACTGACTCAAACAGGAGAAACCAGGCTGTAACCCACACAGGAAACAAACACGCACACATCAGGACAGTCACCTGATGAATGTAAGTCCAACAGTCCTGCTCTGTTTTTGGTCTCCACCAACTCCTAAGGAGTCCATCTGGCTCTTTAGCTGCTACATGCTCCACTATGTTCACTCCAGCCCAAGTCTGAACCAATCTCATGTTAGCGAGTTACGAAAGTAACCAAAAGTGTTGAATAACTGAGCAGCTTTTACCTTGTTGGAATCTCTGATCTCGGAGAAGTGTTTTTTCTCCGTCTGGACCCAGTCAGGCTCACTGTCCCCGTCCTCTGACGTGTACATGTCACCTGTGGATCAGCAGCAGTACGCACACGTTCAGGACAGACCGCCTCCAGGTGAGGAGTGGACGCGGTAGGAGAGGAAATGGGAGTTACCTACCAATGTATTCCTCTAAGTTGATTTTGCCATCCCTGTTCTTATCAATGTCTTCCATCGTTTCCTAAATGAGAAAATGATTTAGTTCTCAAAGTGTTAGTTCATTCCTATTGATAACAGAAGGTAACTTATCGATCAAGTCATTTCCTTCCAAAGGTTCCTGAACGTTACGAGCTCTTTGTGAGCTGCATAGTTAGCATGGTGAAAAATACTCAGCATCAAAGATTCTGGTGGGCAGAGAGCAGATTGTACCTGCACTACCACGTCTTTCATGTAGTCAAACTCCTCGGGGTGAAGGAAGGCCGTGAACTCCTCCCGTGTGGCAATACCGTCACCGTCTCGGTCAGCTGTCTTGAAGCGCCTTTCATCCCGGGTGAGCATGGACTTATAGGAGGCCTTGTCTTCGATGTCATCAAACTCCTCATCTGAGAAGAAAGCAGGTTTCAGCGCTACATGTGTTCCTGAGCCATAGAGACGGTGTTTCCTGAAGTATTAATTTAATTTAAGTTAATTCATCTGTCAACTCAAATACGTGTCTATTCCTAAAAGGGTTATTTTTTGTGTGTAAAGTCATTATTAAAATAACTCAGAAAAATGGGAAATTTGAACATCCATGAAAGTCCATGACAGCCGAGCGAACTCCACCTGCTCATCTTACGATAGAAGTGGACGTTCCAGCAGCTAACAAATGGAAACTCGAGGTGACATTGTTTTCCTGAAAGGCCATTCTTGACCTTGTGTGACCAAATAATCTCAAGACCCATGGGCCAGATCCATTTGCTGATGATCCAGCCCACCTGGACCAGGAGAAGTGATATACACACGTATAAAGCAAAAGAATTGTTATTTCTGTTATTTGTCAGCTATAGCTGGTGTTGCTTTGGACGTTGGATATTCTGCATTTCAGAACACTAGCTGAGTGGAGGTGGGCTCGCGGCGTTCAATAATCAGAGTAGCATTAAAAACGTGGCCCGATTGGAGATGCAGGTGTTTCCTCCGAGCTGCTTCATTTGTTGGGATGGCTGACGGCGGCGTACGAAGGTTTTATTGGTGCAACTGCTTGAATCTGCCGCTACGAGTCTCAAATGCTCTTTTGTCGCGCACAAGTGGCGTGTTCCGCACGCTCGGACCTCTGCACCAAATATCTCTGTGAATGTGGAGCAGACGTGATTTGTGTACTTGTAGAGCGCCAGGGGTCACCAGAAGGTGGCAGTAATGCAACGTCGTGGATGCCGACTGCCTGTCTTGGCGCCCATTGATTCCTCATATTCTCTTCTGTTCTGATTTATAGAACAATGACAGCTCAGGTGGGTCTTCGCAGGTGAGTGTCAGGTCATGACTAAGCACATGAGGTGAGATGAATTGTGTTAATATAAGTTAGATAACGGGAAACCGGAGCGTTGGGCAGGTCTGAGCGCCATAATAAAGAGAAATCCAGAATTTTATTTTCATTTCAGGTTTGTTTTATGTGAAACGCATCATTATCAACTGGAAGTTTTAAAAGTTTGCCATATTAATAAATAAATTATGCCTTTCTCATGAAACAAACCTGAAATGAAAATAAAATAGCCGAGCTGTCATTGTTCTATAAATCAGAACAGAAGATAATATGAGGAATCGCTGCACAGAGTTTAGTCTGAGGGCGTCTTTGATGACTAGATAGCAAGCTAACGTGACAGTGTTAGCTAGCCAACCAACGTAGCTTATTTAAAATATAATCAAAAGTATAATGGTGGGTGACATCAGAAAACAGCAGGTAGAGGCTCGATGCAAAGATTTGAGTGTTGTGTCTACAGGTTTTCGACTCTGTACAGCCGTTTTCTCTGTGGCTTCAGATGTACTGATACACGTGGACTGTTGCCTACAGCTACAAACTCCGGTGTCACAGGTGCTCAGCTGTTTTGCACCAATAACACCTTCATAGTGGCAGCAACATCATCCGTTTCCAGGTCACAAAGACGGAGATGGTAAAGGAGGAAATAAAGAAGGGAGAAATGCATCTTTCACCCAGATAGAAGCCGTAGGTGGTGTTTTTGTACTCCTCCCAGCCAATTTTGCCGTCTTGGTTCTTGTCGTAGTCCTTCCAGTGTTTGTTCACATTCTCCTCGATGTACCTCCTCTGCCGGTGTTTGATCCAGTAGTGCAGCTCTGCATGGCTGACGTAGCCATCCTTGTCAGTGTCAATGCGGTCCACAATTTTCCTGCGGGGACACAGATGGGGTCAGGGTTATGGAGAAGGCTGACGGAAATCATTTGCTCTCTCCGTGCTTTTGGAATTAGGACCCCACGTTCTGACCTGCACACACCCCAAAACTAATAATGCCTGCAGCACAGAAACAAGAGCCTGATGAATAAATCACAGCACAGATGTACAAATCATCTGAAAGGAGCGATGGCAGCTTAGAATGAGGGAAAACCTACGCCAATTTGTCTTTGCTCTCCTCGGGGCTCAGCTGGTCGAAGGTCTTGGCCTCCTCCTTGCCCAGGAAGGCCTCGTGGTCGTACTGGAAGCCGCGAGCATCGTCGTGGGCGTGGTCACTCAGATCAGCGTGGTGATGGACGCGCTTCTCCTGAGCAGGTACAGCGAAGGCTACGGCAGCCAGGACGCAGAGGGATGCTAGGGACGCCAGCAGCATCATCCTACCTGACTCTGGGGGGGCGGAGCTAGGGACAGGAGTTCTGGGGTGGAGACAGTGTCAGAAATTAAGGAACAAAGAAAAGAGAAAAGAGAAAAGAGAAGAGCACAGAGACACAGATACAGGGAGACAGAAGATACAAAGTGCTCTGTATAGAATACAACTTTATTGTCCAAGGGAACCAGAACATATAGGCAGCATAATAACACACATAATACAACAGGACACCGAGTATAAAACACAGAAATAAAAGACTTAAAGAATTAAACTTTGGGACATCTAATAAAATACTGTAGATTTACTGTAGACATACTCAAGTTGTCATTTCCAATGCTTGGAATAAAAAGACTACAGCGCCCCCCAGAGGTCAGAGTCTCCAACTGAGGGAGAGAATGGTCTCCTGGCATCCATCTGGGTTATAGGGTCGGTGTGGACCTGCTCTATATGAACCAGGGCTATGAGACACATTTGCTATGATATGGAAGAGAAGGAAAAGTGAATCTGGGAAGCGGCTCCTTCCCGAGCAGGAATGTGGATCTGCTGCCTTTGCCGAGGAGAAGAAATGTGCATTCCTCTGTCTGACACAGACGGCAGTCAGAACTCTACCAAGATACTTTAAACACGTTCAAGTGTGCAGAAAGAAATGATTTAGCCACAGTCACGTCAGCATTAACTGTACAGCAGGCGTGACATCATAGAGACAGCTAAAGGTTTACTTACAATCCAAAGCCATTTTCTGTCACTTCCATTCAAACTGGTAACAATTCCTGAATCCCATCAATAGTATGTATATACATATTCAAAGGTATGACACATGCCATCTGTAACTCTCTGTAAATATATACTCAGATTTTCCCTTCTGGTTAGAGGCTAACTACATATTTCATTGGCTTTGTTCCTGCACATTGACAATAAAGTTGAATCTAATCTAATCTAGTACTTCTACAGTGAGAAGAGGCTGTAATCCACATGAAGCCCAACATTAATCACACAGCTTCTTCTTCCATCACTTTTCAGAGGCAACAACGAGATGAACTTACCAGCTTCTTACAGCCCCTCAGCTTCTCCTCACAGCTCCTCAGCTTCTCAGCTCCTCAGCTCCTCAGCTCCTCAGCTCCTCACAGCTCCTCACAGCTCCTCAGCTCCTCAGCTCCTCACAGCTCCTCAGCTTCTCAGCTCCTCAGCTTCTCCTCACAGCTCCTCACAGCTCCTCACAGCTCCTCAGCTCCTCACAGCTTCTCCTCACAGCTTCTCCTCACTGCTTCTCCTCACAGCTTCTCCTCACAGCTTCTCCTCAGCTCCTCCTCACAGCTTCTCCTAAGATCCTCAGCACCTCACAGCTCCTCACAGCTCCACAGCTCCTCAGCACCTCCCAGCTCCTCAGCTACTCAGATGATCCGCTAAACCTCAC
>JAVQJV010012213.1:0-16052 GCA_036024995.1 Gadopsis bispinosus | reverse complement strand
GAAAATCTTCAAACAAATTGTTCTTGTGCAGGAAGTCACATAACTGATTTGCGACTGCTTTCTCAAGGATCTTAGAGAGAAAGGGAGGGTTAGATATTGGTCTATAGTTTGATAAAACCCCTGGATCAAGACTGGGCTTTTTAAGAAGAGGTTTAATTACAGCTACTTTAAAGGACTGTGGTACATAACCTTTTAACACTTAGGGTTGCAACTATTGATTATTTGCATATGTTAAAGCCTGAGACTTGTTTGTCTGACCAGCAATCCAAAACCCAAAGATATTCGGTCTAATATCATATAAGACAAAGAAAAGCTGCAAATCCTTACGAGGACCTGGAACTATAGCGAATACTTAAAAGATTAACCAAGTATGAAAATATCTGCAATAGGTTAGGAGACAGAGTTGTACTCCCTAGAACTAAGGTTTGTGATTAACCACTAAGTTGAGTACATCATCACTTTCATGGTCAGTTTTCTGCATTTATTTAAAACAATGTATGTTGGTTTTTACATGAAATGATTAACTGTTTGTGAACGATACAATACACAATGACGTGATATTGATAACGCATGATGCCTGAGCTCAGTGGTTTTGCATGCGACACTCAAATACTCCATCTACAGCATATTTGATTGAGTTTGGAGATTTTATCAACCCACACTGATGAAGGACGATTCTCACATTAAGCCCCACAGTTTCCCAAATCCCAATGTCACTGTCCGACTGCGCTCTCTCTCCTCTTTCTTTTCCTTATCGCTCGCCCATGAACTAGTAGTTGCCCTAATCTTCACAGGAAGCACTAATGTGCAAGTAGCTTAATGAACCCACTTGCATAATTACAGAGTAGGGAAATTACTGAGTGGGCCAATAACATGCTACTGTACAGGGCAATATAATGTCCCTTGCACATCTCAGGAACAATGAGTTAATAATAGTTAGGAAACAATGGCATCTACATCCCCAGTTCACCCTCTCTGGCCATTTTCTGCTCACTGCTGCAGCGTTCTCGTATTGTTCTCAACAATGGAGGATAATAACAACAGCAGAGGACTCTTTTCATCTGTGTCCCGCTTTGTCACTCTTGTCGGCGCATCACTATCACTCGCTGATGCTCTCCTCTGATTTCTCTCTCGCTTCTCTTTCTGCTTGCTTATCTCTATCCCTTTACTCTCCCTCACAAACACACAGTCCTGGACAGGAGGGGGGGATGTGGATGTGGTATTAAATTACTCAAACTCCTGGCAGAAAGTGTCACTATCGGTGAACACAAATGTAGAAGCCTCAATTCACGAGTATGCGTTTAATAGACTTTACGGGGCCAGTACAAAGGCCACGGCTCAGATAATTTCCTGTGCATCCTCCAAGTGTACATGAGAGGTTTGGACCAGTTTAAATGCTGAGGACAAAGCTCCAAGAAGCCCTTTGTGTTTGTAAAGACAAGAGGGGTTGCTGGCGGTTGCTATAAGTAAATCACTATGCACTGCATTGATCTTTTAATTATTATTATTTAATTATTTACATGTAAACATTTAAACATCTGTGCCACAACTTTAAGTAGTTACAATGACAGACTAAAATGCCGCACAAATGATATGCCTGTACCGTACTATCTTGTGCAAATGTATTATTTTGGATATTAATTGTATAAGATATGTAGCTGTATTATATATTTAGTGTGCCTTTTAAAAACCTGGACAGGGACAACAGATTAAAATGAGCCTGCTAAGCTAACTCTGGCTCTGTTCTAGTCTGTTGATCAGTGAGCATTGTCCATGTCAAATAGACTAATAACATAGAAAAACATATATGTGCGGCTCGGTCAGGCCCTTTGTGCTGGCTGTATTATGAGGAAAAAAACTCAATGACACAGAACTGATATACAACTTTTATTACAGAATGGCTTCACTGGAAAACAGAGTTTCCCTTGAATCAGTCTGTTTATTTACCACCACTGACAGCAGTATGTTTACCACGCTCACCTTGAACCCAACCCCAATGAAAAGAGAAGAAAAATGAGACTTTATTTTCATCTCACGCGCCTCCTTATAAGAGGAACTTTTTCATTTGGCTGTTAGATTCCCTGAGGTAAATTTCGCCGACTACCTAGCAAAGCAAATTAATTCCACTGCACAACTTTGCCGACTCTGCCCTCCTCCATCTGTGATTATCTGTCTGTGTTCAAGCAGCCAGTGACAGAAAACAACATTCCAGATACTAGAAAAAGTGATGGCGATGCCTGAAGGAGCTACTGCTACTACAGGAAGGCAGCCCACATACCACACAAATGTGCTGTGGTTTCAGAAGAAAAGCTCACAGAAAACCCATTTTACATAGGTTTGAATAATGTTTATTAACTTAATTTATTCTCACATTTTCTTATAATAATAATAATAATAATAAATTATAATAATAATACTCTGTGTTATAGGTCAAACTGTGAGCTTTTCCCTTTGATTGGAAGGAAAGACTAACCATATAGTCCAGTTGCAGTGGCTTGGCTGCATAAAAGACATTCACAATAACTCAAAGTGACGGACAGATTATCTTCTAAACAAAAGGTCCCGGGTGCCCTCAGTGACCCTGTGCCCTGTCACAGTCTCATTAAAGCAATATAAACCTTTTTTCTGATGTGATGTTGCTCTCACAAACCTGTCTAAATGCTGGCTCCATGTTATTGATGTGGCGTCTGATGCTGGGGGAATAAAAATGTTAAACAGAGAAGACCACCTGTTTTGTGATAACCAGTCCTAATGCATGACATGATTAATACATTTCAAAAGAAAGTGTTGATGGCTGATAAATTTGTAACATTTTGAGTTTATTACACAAATTAGTGGATACATTAGAAGGATACATTTGTCAGTGAAGTGCTGCCAGCTGGGCATTTCTGTCCCTTGATCCCATGGTCAGTTTAATCTGTCTAAATCCAGCATTTTTAACAAATCTGTATGACTGCCTGTCCATGCATGTGAATGGGCAAGTTAAAGTAACTAGCAAGCAGGCTTTGGAGTTAGTGCTATTTGGTAATGCTAGCGTTGTTGCTAACTTTGTTATGTCACAGTACTGATGTAATCCTGCTGCTTAATGTCAGTACTATGCTGTGTTTCAGTACCATGCTGCCTCCTTTAATTCTTTAGATTTTAGGCAATGTTGGACATTTTATCCACGTGGAAACTTCTCTGTAGATGTGCACTGTTTGATGTGTGTCTGTGATTGGACGACCAGGCGAGTCTCACTCATCCCCACACACATACAGGAGCACTGAGACTAATTTGTTGACAGCTATATTGATTTTTTTTGACAAATTCCTTTCTGAATTTGGTTTGGATGTGTGCTCCGCTGAAGCTCTGACCTCCTGCATTGATTTTCTGATTACCTATCAGTTAATCTATATATACCAACTGCCCAGGCAAACAAAAAAGATTCAGTGTCACTCCAGCTCATTGAATTTGACCAAAATCTCCATGGGGCAAGAGAAATTGTTATTAATGTCATACGTCACCTGTCTTGATGTTGGTGGGATTTTAACCCCATCTCTCACCTGACTGTCAACACAGTATCCAGGCAACGGAAGGAGGAGAAAGAAATGGTGTGTTCAAAGGTGAAATTGTCCCTCATAGGACCATCTATCATATGCTCCACTACAGATGGGCGGGCAGCGTGTGTGTGACCTTTCTCCTGTGTGTCAGCAGCATCTACTTTTTGTGTTTTCGTTGTGTATGCGTCAGTGTGTGTATATCTGTGCGCCTGCTGGGGGACACCACAGTGTACAGAGGGGGCTGTGGTTGTGCAGGATGCTGTCAGGACAGTGATGAGGATCCACCAGTATGAGCAGCACTTGACAGTTGACATTCTCCAGAGTGCAGCCGCCTGGACAGGCAGGAATAAACAGGATACCAAATAGTACCCAATAATGATGAGGGTGCTGGATGGGGCGTGTGCTGTGCGTACGTCCTGACTCATCCTGTAAACTATGCGGTGTAATAACCCCAAAAATTAAACTTTTAAAAGTTTCTGCAGAGGATGATAATAATAATAATACATAGGGTTCATACAGATTTGAATGCAAACAATCATTTCGAAAGTTATAACAGGCCATACATTACAAATATATTATATATTTGTATACATAACATATATTATCAGGCCAAATATTACATAGGCAGACATTTCAAATTCAAAGCCTACTTGGAATGGATATTAGGGATATGCCCTTTAACTATCCTGAAACATCAGTACAGGAAGTGCTGAGCTTCACTGACGGTAGCTTAAAAGTGATTGAAAAGCAGCAAAATGGAAGCAACTGGAAATAATTGGTGAGTGAAAACTGTTTTTTTTTTTTTGTTTGTTAGAGAAGAGAAACACAGCAGCAGAGTTCTGAGTATGACATAAATCTGTCATACTGATGAAAGTAGTTCTGTGGAAATGGTCTTTATTGATCACTAAACCCCTCCCTTTAATCATGACATAACTGTAACTATGCAAGGCAGGTCTTTGAAGCTTTGGATTTCTCCACATGCAGAGACAAATTCTGTCTGAAAGAATTTGGCGGGTGATGTCTTTATTTAGGCTTTCCAAAACCAATACAAGAGCAAATGTGTGAGGAATTACAAATGTTTGTCTGCTCTAATGTAAGCTGCAAATGCTAGCATATCCGGCTATAGCTTATTACTTAGAACAGTCAGGCAGCGCCAAGAAGCACATCGTACTTGACTTAAAATAGAAAAGCTCAGTTCATGATATCATACCCACTATGTGTGTATTATTTCCTCCCTGTGTGGAAGCTATCAGAGTTCAGGCTAAGGTTAGCGGTTCTGTCCTGCTCTATTGAATTATTGAAGTTCATACTCCAGCAACCCCAGACAAACTCATTATCCATCTTTAGACATTGTCTTACGTTCGCCGAACACACTGGTTATCCTGGACCTTAAAGCCTTTTCCCTTGTAACGTTAAAAGTCAAGTACACACTTTTAGGAACAATAAAGTAAATATGACTTGTCTTGCTTGTCCAAGTATGTATGCTAAGCATCCAAACAGGGTTATTTTATAATGAAATAAGAGTCTGATCTTACATTTTTCCTTAATAGTACTTCTAGCTTTACACTGAAATACAAGAACAATGTTATTTCCATGTCTTCTTCATTGATCATCAGCTGGTGGGGATGCTGACTTTTTGCTTTGGACATGCCAGCTTTATCCTCTGTTTTTTAGCATGACATGTGTATAATAATCACATTTATGAATCTGTTACAGGATTTTCATTTTAGTCGGCCTGAAATATTAAATGGTCAGTGTTTTCTACCAACTCATGGAGCTAACGTTAGCTTAATCAGCGAACTACAGCTGTTGCAAAGGTGTCATTTCATCTCTTGAAGTGAAGTGTCTACCACTGTCTGAAATAAAGAACCTATCGATTTTTAAAAATGATTAAACATTAGTGTTATCACTGTCATCATAGTAAACTGAATATGTCCCAGGAGACGAAGCTTGACATGCATAGCAACAGTTACTAAGGTGGGCATCTGAGGCACATACAGGCTTTGACCAGTATTTGAGAATTCATTGTACTTACACATTGCCCTAACACTTTTTCATGTTGCTGTATGTACAGTAATTTAACTAACATATATGAGAGATTGATAAATCTTTATTTCCAGGAGTTTCTACATGACAAATACTGAAGGGACCCTATCACACCCAGCACATCATGGACTTGTAGCCAGAATGTAGACGCATGCAGGTGCGTGAGACGGAATAGAGTCTGAAAGTGTCTGAGAAAGCAAGAACGAAACATAAAGAAAGGTAGCAGACAGAGGGAGGAAGAGAGGTGTCCCTGTAGTAATCATGTTAGAGAGGGGAGATCAGGTTGGCAGTTTGGTGCTGTCACTCTGAAGAGATTTTCTTCCCTGGTCTTTGAAAGATGTCACAACATGCCATAGATTTCCTTTAATTGAATCTTTAAGCTGTGTCACTGTTATCTGGTCCTTTATAAGCAGGTGCTTCAGAGATAATCTGCGGTTACTCTGCAGAGCAGCAGGACACTAAGGTGTCTGTGCTTGTTCATGTTAGGTATGTGTATCTGCCATTTGTTAGGTACATTTTAGTATTTAGCTAATTTGTCTTTTTTTCAGTGCAAAACTAATTAAATCAGTTAGTCAATTGACACAAATCGCACTTTTAATAATCGCTTGCTTCAATCATTTATCAAGCAAAAATGGCAATTCTTCAATAACCACATTAAAGGGATTTTTATGTTTTTAATGTAAAAAATGTAAATTGTCAGTATATTTAAACTGTCACTTATCGATAGTGTCAGCCTCCAGACGCAATATTGTTGCATATTTAAATACAGGGATAAAAGCATAAATTTTCAGGGTCTCACCTGGAAGACATTGATAGTCTCGCACTCAGTTGTTCACACTAAAGCTGACAGAAATAATTGTGTAAAGTAGGAATAAAGAGACCTAGAAAGACAAGTCCAAACCCTGACTCCATTCTCACCTCTGCACAGCTAACTTGTTCATGGTGGGAAGTGGGTTCGAATGTTGGATCGTCAGCTTCAAAAAGTTGCAGACACAGTCATGCAATTCAATTCAATTTTATTTACATAGCGCTATATCCTAACAGAGTTATCTCATAGCACTTGTTAATATAGAGCAAGTCTAAACCAACTCTATATGTACAGACCCAACAATTCCACCATGAGCAAGCGCTAGGCGACAGTGGCAAGGAAAGACTGCCTTGCACAGCCCGTCCGTAATACAATGTTGGAAGTTGTGCTGGGAGGAGTTTTCCGAAGCCACTTGATCATCCGACCAGCACTTCGGACGTGGTACACTGGCCCCTAATGTGATGGGTGACAAAATCCAGAGTCCTCATTCTGTGCAAAAATACATTCTCAACTTAGGCTGAAGTAGATACGAGGCTTCAGCAGTTGGAGTCAGTCAAATCAAGGGATGTCCCCCATCACTTATATTGGAATCACAATCCATCCATCGCTTTGGATGTTCTCACAGCCAGAATGGACCGGAGGAATGATTACAGCCACAAATTACTCTTTAAATGTGCATGTGGGAATGGGAGTACTGTGTTAAGACAGACTTTAAAAAATGTCCTTTAAGAAAAGAAGTCGCACAGTGGATGAGAGATTTTGCCACTTAGACTCGGCAGTGTTTTATTAAACTGCTTTTTCCTTGGAAAAGGAAAAAAAACAATGCTTGCCCTCTTAAGCCACTGACAGCAGCAGTGGGAGAAGATATTAAATGACCAGACCATGCACATGAACCAAATCCCTCACCACAATTCAAACACTCCGAGGCATTCAATTCCAGTGTAAACTGAAACTTGTGTGTCTTTTAGAGATGTAACCTTAACTTACATGACTTTACAGTAAATGGATGATGTCAGACTTTTGTTCTAGAACTGGGCTTTCAGTCCCCATTTGTCTCTATTTTCTTTCTTCTCTCTTTGTCTTTCTGTTCTCTCTCTTTGCTAAAGGATATGTGTGTAGTTTTCTGCTGAAAGGAATGTTTCTGTGAAAATGATAATTTTGCGAGTTGGCAGTGTGGAGACAAATGTATTTTCAGATGGCAGCCATTGCATGAGCCTGAATCCCAGCAGTGGGTGTTATGGGATGAGTGCGGCCTTATCGTAGCTGGCCAAGGAGCCCCTGGATCCCCTGGCTCATCACCCAGCAGCCGATTACCTTCTCGCTGAATCTCTACATTGTTTTCTATTACGCTTAGGGGCCCGCACTGATAAAAATTTTAAATGAAAATTTTAAACTCCATGTTGTTGTACTGTAGGGTTGAATGAGGCTACAGAGTTTAATAATGTTGTGGGAGACTGGCCGGTAACCAAAGGTGCCAGGTGCCAAGAGGCAGTACCCTGTGCACTATGACCTCCCTGTGAAGGGTTGGTTCCTCATGTAGATCAATACAATATCCCACATAGATTTCCTATCAGGCCTATTACGGATCTCCCTACAAGTTTTTGCCGTCTACGCTGTTCAAAAATGTAGCCAGCAATATGGTTCAGTGGTTTCCTACAATAGGTTTGGTATATCTGTAGAGTGTCCAGAGTGTCAGTCTGGAAATGTGAAACAAGGGAATTGATTTAAAGAGCTTCTCTGCATCCCAAAAAATAGTGAGGTTTGAAAGTAGTTCTCACAATGGTAGAAATGTAGCTGCGTGGCATCACAATGTTTTCTTCAAAATCCAAAGTAGTCAACAAGTTGCAGCAGTGCTGGTTTGTGTGTGAGTCGTGTGCGGCGAATGTGCACCAAAGCAGCGCTGCTTGCTTTGGTGCACATTCAGTATTGACATGCTCACTGATGGCATTAGAACTCACATTTTCCATCTGCTTGGGATTTCCTGAAAGTTAGACGTTATGTATTGTACTTGTTAGGGCTGGTGTGTGCCACCTTTTTAGGAGAGTTTTGATATTTGGTTAATGTTTTGGGTTTTTTTCTTTTCTTTTTGGTTTGCATTTTGTGCTGCAACAATGAATTGATTTGTCTATCAACAAAAACGTAGTCCCCAACAAATGTAATACTAAGTTAAATGTTAAAAATTATTTATCAAGCCAAAATGTTGAACATTTGCTGGGTTCAGCTACTCAGACGTAGGGAATTCTGGGAACTTGTGATGTGTCCAAGTATCGAGGGCAGGATGGCACTTTTTACAGTGTAGGCTGTCTGTGCTTCTCCTCTCTGCTCTTAGTGATTAGCTCCGTTTGTCATAAGACAGTGAGAGAGACACGAATGGGGCTCTCACAAGTGTCCTAGATTAATGGATTATAGATGGATGGGCTTTTTTTTCTCAATGGGTGATAAATGAAACACCTTATTCTCTTATTCTACAGCTCAGCCTCTCTCACACATACACACAGTCCATAGTATGGAACTGGATTTTTAATCTTGTTCCACAGAATGTGGTCTGTCTGCTCATGGCTGGCTGCTCACAAACATATTGCATAAGGAAAGGTCACAGCCTCTAGGTCGACCTTTAGGGTTGTTGGGCGTTGCATCTCATGCCACAACTCTTTGCTGTTCTCACTCTTCTCTGTCACCACCCGACTCTCTAAAGCACTTTCACCTTGTCGCTCTCTTTTTACTTTCCTTCCTTATACCTGGGAGACACCTGTCTGACAGAGGAAAATATTTAGTCGTTACTGACCTAATATTACCTTTGTCTTTGACTCTGTGTCCATTTAACCAGACATTTCTAACAGAAACGTAGCAGAGAAGAAAGAGGGTATGTGCTGAAAATGAGCTCAGCTGCAAGCTTGCAGGGAAAGCAGACATGTTTGATTTAAATAATGCGACTAACGGTTACTTTTATTATCTATCTCCCAATTATTTCCTCCATTAATTGATTAGTTGTTTAGTATAAAATATCAGAAAATAGTGAAAAATTCACCTTGTAATTTTCCAAATTTCTCAAAGGGACATTTTCAATTTCCTTTCAATCCGTCTACCTAAATCTAATCTGCTTCATCAGGACTGCGCAGCTGTAGTTTCATCAGATTTGACTGACACAACATAAGCCCACAACTGTCATCAGATTTTGATTCAAATATCGCTGACTCCTTTTCCTTACTGAGCCCAAGAGCACAGACAAACATTTCACATTTGAATAACCAAAACTCTTCTAAATTGTGTGTTTGGACTCCATTGCTCGGAGTAAAAAGCTGGTTGAGGAAACATGTTTTCAGGGCATTTAAACCATTTATTAATGATCAAAATTGGTGGTTAATTTATAACAAATGAATGAAATGATTAATTGTTTCAGCACTCAAGTAAAATTCTGTCCTCTTTTAACATCTGCCTCTCTACACTGTCTTTCCCACGTACAGAAATTGAAAGAGTGTCCTACTACACCTTAATACACCACTTAAATAACTCTAACAGAAAGCTGGTCAGAGAGAACATCAAGTACACGTGTTGTTATTCTGATCCATGGTACTTTGTAGCCAACAGCCAGCTCCATGGGTTGATACCAGAAAAGCAGTAATACTGCAAACAGGGTTATGTTTACAAAGGTCATGCTCAGGAATGTGTCACCAGCAGAACAGTGAACACGGTGTGCAGGTATCTGTGTGTGTGTGTGAGAGAGCAGGTAGTGATTGCCATTCTCCAGCTTCAATAGGTCAATAGGTTCAAAAGGTCACGAGCAAAGCCGATATTCTGCATGAATGTTTGTCTATTTTTTTGCCTCTGGTGTCCCGTGTGGATCTGCTGGATAATATATTTCAGCTGAGAAACAACCTCTGAAAGGCAGTATAGAAGGGATGGGCATACAGTATAGTAGTCTTCATATTTAGTTTCTCTCACTGAGGACTTTTAACAGAAGAATGCTTTGTGTGTTAACATCTGTATTTCTCTTCGGCTTTATCGCCGGTGTCCCTGCACAGTGGGGACTGAGTGAGGCAGAGATGATATAATTTTCATATTTCACACTGAGGTTACACAGTCAATTATCCTTTATTTCTTTTCAGCCGTGTTTCTCTGTGGCATTTCTGCCTCCTGTGAGATGCACGAACACTAAGTGTAGCAGAGGAGCATTAGGATGGAGTTCACGGTGAAATATCGCTCATCTATCCTCGCATGCGTTCATCCAGCAGAGAGGGACTGAGCGCACAGTGGAGATTTATTTCAGATTTTGTTACATTATTTTCTTAGACTTGCACCCAAAATAATAGCGAAAGAGTCTGGGAAAATAATGTGCTTTGATCCTCTTAGACTAAGAGAGATTTTTTTTTTCTTTTGCGTTAGGTCAAGCAAGGAGGACGTTTTGCCACGTCTCAAGAAAGCAGATGGTTCATTTGCTGAAATGAACTGAGAAACAACGTAGCTTGGTTTTGCTCTGTGGAGGGATATAGAGGTCTGAAATAATTAGACCATTAACCAACAAGTTAATTAGCAGAAAATGAATCATCAACAATTTTGATAATCAAAGTGTTGAATGTCAAACATTTGCCAGTTCTAGCTTCTCAACTGTGTGGGTTAGTTGCTTTTCTCTGTTTTTAGATATATAAATGGAATATTTTGGGGCTTTGAACTGTGGCCAGACAAAACAAGCAATTTGAAGACATATCTTGGCCTCTGTGAGCCTTTTATGTGCACTTTTCATTGCTTTATGACATTTTATAGACTTAATTGGAAAAATAAACACCATGTTAATCAATAATGAAAAAACAATTACTTGTAGTCCTAATGGCATGATTACCACTGTATCAGCACCATTCAGACATTATGGTCTTCTTTCTTGGAACGTCTGCAGAAGTCATATTATTTAGACGCTATTTTGGTGAATGAGATAATTATCTTTGACTATTTGTGAACTCATGGCAGGTAATTTATTGTAACACACATTAACTGCCTGCTGCATAGTTCCATCTCTGACACAAATTGCTTTAGTTACTGGTGTGCTCAGTTGTGACATGATGAAATATTAACAATAAGTCAGCGTTGTCTCTAGCTGTTGATTGCTGCTGGAAAGTGGACTGATTTAGACCACGTCAGTAGTGAATTAATACCCACGTCCTATACAGTGAGTGCCATGTTTTCTAGTTAATTTGCTGTTTGAATTACAACTTGCCACAAGTGAATTATAGCAGCGGTGAGTTACTGCTTTTACATTCAGTTTTGGAAAGCTTTTTTTTTTTCTTCAGCTTTTTGATCAGCCATTATTTTCTTAGTAGAGCTGAGTTAAAGGATAAGTCAAGTTTCACTAAATGTATTCATCTCATTTCCTATGGTGTGATTTCTAAAAGTTAAATATTTGTAATGATTGGCTCATTTGCATATTCTAGTGAAATAAATGTAACAGCTGTATTAATAGCTACTGGCTCTTGTATGACCTTAACAATAAAAGAGAATTACGCCAGGCTAATAAAAAACAAGCAGGGAAGATACAGAGGAGACAAATAACCCTGACGGTGAATGTGCGGCAATTCTGATTAGGCTTGTGTCACTGTGTGAATCCTGCAGCGCAGTGCTATGCCACGTGCCAATGAGCATTAATATGTGCTGTGGAGCTACGTAAAAAAAGGCCATAGCCAAGGCAATTTCATTTCCTAAGCAGGGACTCTGAGGAGTTCATTTCAAATGCCCTCCAACCACGACTCACTCTGAATTGCATTTGTAGGGAGAACGCGCTGTGATTGAGGAAAACTGCAGACTGAAGACTTGCCACCAGTTAAAAGGCAGAAATGACACGGCAACAGCGAAAATATAAAATGTCATGAATACATGATTCCCCCTCCGGTGTGTAGTTAATCTCAGTTAACCACGGCTCAATCCTTCCCTTCGATGGAGGAGATCGGCCATGGGGGCTAGAACAAGAGCTTCACAACATTAACTTCATTAGACATGCTGCTCACACGGTTAGTGAATGCTGCCGCTGATGAATGGAATTAAGTGTCCTTTTGAGGAGCAGCTGACAGAGATTACTCCCTAATGTTTGAGGGGTGTCTAGGTCAAGATCTCCTTTCAAGGGATACTCTGTCATTGTAGGAAATATGCTTGTTTAGTTTTTTCATGTCTACATTAGGCTCAGAAATAGCTGCTTAGCCTAGCTTAGCATTTAGCCTTTCAGCAACTCCGAACCTGTTTCTCATTGTGGCTGATGAGGGAATCAGGGTCAGGCGAGTTGGGCTGCTATAGGCCTTGACTGCCGGGAGACTTCCCATGATGCACTGAACGCCTCTCTCCTCCTCTCTCTCCATCTGTATGCACTCTTTTCCCATTAATGCTTGTTACTAACGTGACTGCTTCCCCTTCCAATAGTTGTGTGCTTTCTCTCCTCTCTCTCTCTCCTGTTGCTTTCTGCAGGTATTTCTGCCTCTGGATCTGTAGAGTCTGGATCTGTAGAGTCTGGATCTGTGGCAGCAGCCACCTGCGGCTCCCATATTCCTGCGAAAACAGCCACTGCTGCTACTATTGTTATTGCTGTTATTATTAGTATTACCATTATTATATTGCTACTAGTATTATTTTAATTAATATTAACAGCAATACCATTACTACTACTATTGCTTTACATCTCTGTGGGACTGTACTGTGCTGCTGTGTGCTCTCTCTATCTCTCTCTCTCTCTCTGAACCCACCCGGTCGATGCAGATGACCACCCACCCGGAGGCTGGCTCTGGTTCTGCTCGAGGTTTCTGCCTGTTAAAAGGGAGTTTTTTTCCTTGCCACTGTCACCTAGTGCTGCTCATGGTGGAAATTGTTGGGTCTCTGTAAATAAGAGTTGGTCTAGACCTGCTCTATATGAAAAGGTGCGCTGAGATAACTTTGTTATGACATGGCGCTATATAAATAAATCTGACCTGAAATTGAATAGTTGGCTTCAATATCTAGGACCAGAAGAGATTTGCATATGTCATTTGTGGTTGAATTACATCCATTGTGAAGAAGGTTTTGTAATTTAACTAAAAAACACAACACAAGACAATTTAAAAGTTGCTGCTTGTTGCTTTTGTTTTGACAAATGATTAACTGACTTAATTATGACTTAATTAGGCTTTAGAGATTTCTTCCAGTAAGACTAGAAACAACAGTATTTCACAAAGTGCCACATTTAAATCTTCGGCTTTATTGATATTCACTACATTTATCAGCAAGACAGCACACAATAGGCTGCAGACCTGAGCCAATATCTGATGTCCTTACTTGTTAGCCTTTGCTTTCTTACTCATGAAAACACTGGGTCCAGGACAGATTGGTTATTTAAGTTTGGCGTGATGGTAGCACTATGGGAAAGGTCATCAAAGGTCACCAAGATCGACAGCTTTCCTATTGGGAGTATTGTTGTCCATGACAAATTTCAAGCTAGTCGGACCATGTCTTATCAAGATATAGTGGTCATCTTCTATACGCCTAGTTTGCAATACTTTCCCTCAGCACATTTTAGCCCATCCTGTTCTAAGCTGGACTTAACTCAAAGCCAGCCCGCTCTTGATTGTTGTGCCATCTGCACAACAAGGACGGGGACAGTGACTCTGAGGGTGAGAAGCTCCTACAATGTGCGTTGAGCTCGGTGCAGTTTGAAAAGGACTTAGCTGGTTCAGAGGGGAGCACAACACAAAAGGCACCCAGAGAGAGTGAGTCTGTGGAATCAATGGCATTTAATTAAATTGATATGGTGAGCGAACAATGCAATAGATCAATGGAGCTGCTCTTCCTGCTGCTGATAAGCTACCTTACCTGCAACGCAGGTCAAGAGCAGCAGTTGACTTGTGTGGTCTTAATCCATCACAAACACACAAGCACACACAAACCCTGTTCTCTGTCTTTACAGCATTTTTTCGATGAATGAGCTTAACACTTGGATTTTCTGGCACACACACAGCCAAGAGAAATGAAGAACAAGGTGCTAAACAGGAAAGAGATTTTTGGTAATTGCTTCCTTTTCCATCTCTCCACTTTGCATGGCCGCAGCACTCGATGGATGATAGCTGATCAGTTCTCTGTGAAAAGACATTGTTCAATCACTTTAGAGCAACAAATGACAGACTTAATTTAAATCCTAAATTGTCCTTTGTCTGTTCCATCTTACCTTGAGATATTTTCAGGACTGTAAAATTAGTCCTTCCACGTTGAATATGTATTTTTGTGCAACCTGTCTAACCACAGAGCCTGTAGCTTTCATGTTTATCCCAGCCTGTCTAATACTAGTATGCAGCAGCTAAGAAAAAAATGACCACCTGTCACACCAGTCAACCAGCAAAGGAAAAGCTATTTCTTTATTGTCCTTTTTTTCTGAAACATTTTTTTTTCCTAAATAGAAGATGGAGGGGGTTGAGGTGGGTGAATGGGTGTACTTTGCCTGTGTGAGTGCACCAGAGGAAAAAGCAAACCAAAAGGCATGCCTTTTTAGTAAAAGGTCAGAGTGGGCTTTTCTTGCTCCCAGTGGATCCACGGTCTCACTCAGGAATAAAGAAAACAACAAACACTCTTGCTAGGGTGACTCACCGGGCTTTAAAAGGAGATTAAATTTCTGTTTTCCCCTCGTCCCTCCCCTCCCTCCCTCCCTCCCTCAGTAGGCAAGTAATGGTGCTATCTCCCTGCAGATCGGGGACATTGTGTTGAATGTCCCGAGGTGAGCCCATCATCTGTTGTGGGCAGAGGGAGGAAACCCTGCTGTTTACCGTCACGTCTTCTCTAAAATGCATTCTTAAAAAGAGAGAAAGCATTGTGTTACTGTGATAGCAGCAGGGGAATCTTTTTATCTTTCTTCATTACTTCTTAGAGGGACCCATATGGGGAGGCTAAGTGGAGTGATGGCATATACATTGAAAGATAACCATGTAGGGGAGCAAATACGCAAAACATCATGTCGGCCTGTCCTTTGCTTCGGGTCTAAAACTGATGACCACAGCCTCAAGACGGAGCATCTTTGGAAGCCTGAAGCCTCCAAAGATCCCCTGCAGATTGCTTATTTCACGCCCCATGTGTATGATTTCACAGAGGTCCTCAGGAGTGGAGGGCCCTAATGTTAAATGCAGCCAGTTCCTCCATCATCTACTACTGCTGCCTCCATCCCTTCCCAGAGACACACTATAAATAGCTCCGACACATAACGGCGCCAGAAACAAAACCATTAGATCAAAATACAGTATCATCCCAAGAAATTCAAAGCTCTCACCTACTCACACAAACTGGGCTTGTGTGTTTTTGGGGTTGGAAAAGGAAGAAAGTAGCTGATACGTTCTTTCGAGCCTGTCTTTGCCTGCTCAGATAAAAAAGAAAAGAGTGCAAGAGCAGGCGATCAATACATATATACTAAAACTGACATCTCTTAAATTAAGAATGTGAAAAAAAGGGACATAAAAATGGACTGCTGACACATGGCAGTGTGGTAGCCAGAGCTTTTTACTTACTGTTTCTATTCCATTAAATGACTATAATGTTTCTTTTCTGTGGAGTGTAAACACTGCTGAGCAGAGAAGAAAATGACTTCATTACATTTTTCTATTGTTTTTTAAATCTGTTTTCATGTTAAAATAAAAAAATCTATATATAAGACTTTAACCTCCAAAAAAAAA
>JAVQJV010012210.1:0-12001 GCA_036024995.1 Gadopsis bispinosus | reverse complement strand
TTCGGTCCATCCGACGCCGCCAGGTTGCACCTCAGACTGTCCAGGAGATCAGTGATTCCCTGGTCCAGATCTGGGAGCAGATACCCCAGGACACCATCCGTCGTCTCATCAGGAGCCCCGACGTTGTCAGGCAGCAAACAAGCACGTGGGGGCCATACACACTACTGAGGACCATTTCACTTTGATTTTTGGGGTGTCTTTGAATTCAGCCCTCTGTAGGTTGATCATTTTTATTTCCATCAAATAATGTGGCATCCTTTCATTCCTAACACATTACTCAGTCCATATCAGTATAGATATCAAGTGTGGTTTTTTTTTCTTCCCATTGAGATCTGATGTTTTCAAAGTGTTTCTTTAATTTTTTTTGGCAGTATATAATCCTATAATATATAAAACCTGCGCACGTGGTGCTCAAGGTGTTTTCAATTATCGTAACTCATAGTTGCAGTTTTAACACACGACACAGTCAAAGAGGTCAAATCAGGCAAAATAAGTGGAGACAACTGTGTAAGTGTAGCGAGGCTTGAAGTGTGACAGGCCTCACTCCCACTTCCTCTCAGGTACCTGCCCCCACCCCCAAAGTATAACAAACTTAATGAATCACCTAACAATTTCACATATCTAGATTTTGAGTTGAAACTGTATTAAACCACATGGCAGTGGGTACTTGAGCCACAAAACATTTTGAACCTTCCTGTTTGTTAGCCTTCTGCTCATTTATTCAAGGATTAGCAGACAAAATGCCAAAAATACAGCACTTTTACCCTTTATGTTATCAGGTAAAGACGCTTACAAAATTTGTTTCCTTTTACAAAATTCCAATAAAAATTAAAGATATGTAATTTAGGCATTTTTAATTTAATTGAGAGCATGTTAGAATTTAGCTCAAAGCAAAGTACAGCCTCACAGAGCTGCTGCAAAGTGGGCTCAAAGAATTAGTTGAAATGCAAATTTTTAAGAAAAACACCAGGAAAAGCAAGAGCCAGGTCTCATATTATATTCATAGAACTGTGACTGAACTATTTAAAACTTGATCAGTACTCAGTATGATAATATCTTTATTTTGTAGTCGTGATTGTGGCATGTTTCTGCTGCTACTGAGTGTATTCCTAACTATTTGGTTACTTTTAGTTACTTCTCATAACCTGAAAAATTTTCTACACTTTCCCTTCATACATACAAAACATTAATTTATATTTTTAACACTATCTCACCAAGACAGCCAGGGTAAAGCAAAGCATTTTATTGCAAGTATTAGTCAAAGATACACTTCAAACAGAAGCAAAGCAACACTACAAGGCCAACAACCTATAAGAGAGTTACAAAAGAAATGAGACATTTAAAACTGAAAGGAATAGAGCTGTTGGTACAACAGAGCCTTTGCAACATACAGAGAGACTTCGACATGGATCATCTGGTGGTAAAGGTTCACTGTTCGACGTGTACATCCGTTTGCTGGTGCCTCACTTAGGAGGTATCAGAGGCCAAGATCTTTAGTTTAACATAAAAACTGACAAGATTGATGCTACATTGAAAAAATTATATCAAGCTGAACAATCCGTGTACACAGAAACATGTTCTAAAACCTTGGACACTGTCAAAGATCTGTCTTCAAAACCATTATGTGTATACAAGGGAAAAACGGCATCAGGAGCCTAATCTCAAGTGCAATATTTGGTTCAAAGTCATTGTTGGAATGCAAATGGGATGAAAACAGGTCAAACATCTGATAGCCATGGGAATAAACATTGCAGTAAACATTTAATAATTCAAAATGATTAAAATAAGGACAGAGGGCCAATTTACTTTGACATCCGGATTGACAACACTCAAAGCTCCATGTCTCTGATCCACCGACGGGGTGAGGGACAACAAACATAAAGAAAAAAAATCAAAGTAGAAAAAAACAGCAATTCATCACAACACAATTCATACTTGGTTCATTATACAGGCACAGGTCTCTGTAATCCAGCACTCTGGGGAACCTGCTGGCTCCTGTCAGGACTGGGTCAAACAGAAAAAACTGTTTCTTGGATTTGTCATCTGTGACAATACCACAATGACAACCAGTAAGTTTACACAATTCAGAATTTATATGATGATATCAGAATTGTCCCGAGGCAGCAGTAAGCGCTGCTCATCTGGTTAAAACAAATGCCAAGAATTGTTTCTAAATGCTGTTTGACCCAGACCTAGTTTCTGTTCCGACATCAGCACAAGTGGGACAGAGCCAAAGCTTACACTTGTTCGTACATAAGGTCTGTAGCAATGTTAGTGGTTTACATGAGAAACGAGAAGAGATGAGGATGCCGGTTGGGGAATCAGGGCAGCTCAAGTATGTAGGCTTGTTTTCTTGGTAGGCCAACCAACACAGGCATTTCAAAGTCACATAGAAATCTGACAATTATGTAAGAACGCACTTAAGGTTGAGGCATGTCTCTTCTTTTGGAATGAGACCTGCTCCTGCTGTAAAATGTTCTGGCACCAAAAAAAAAAAAGGGAACAACTTTGACAGGAGATCATTTTAAGAGGAAAGAAGTGACGCCTACGCTAAAATTTTCACCATGATCCAAAAGAATTCTGTCTTTCCAACATCTCCCCCCGCCCCCGCAATTTTTGATTTTACACTCTCCCCTCCTGCCCTTTGCCGGCTCGGAGGAATTTACATGGCTAACGTACCAATTAGCAGCTTGGGATGAAAACAAAGAAGTCAGCTATTGGACACTCAAGTCAGTGTGGTTCAGAAATGGTTCCCTTTGTCAGAGATGAGCTGCAACATGTGGAGGTTGGCATTTGGCCTTCTCAGATGGTCAAAGAGTGGAGGGTAAAGAGTATTAAGAAATGGAGGAGGGGGAGTTGACCTGTATATTAGCAACCAGAACCTGATACTCGGCTCTGTATCACTGGGTCAAATCCACCTCTTCCCCTTCCCACCACCTCGCACCCCCCTCCATATTGTTGTGCTTGCGTGTCTAGGAGAATAAGGCATGGAGGGGGAGGGGCTAAAGGCCTCATCCTCCTGGCTCCGCCCTCATCATGCTGCAACATGATGCGGAGACTCCAGCCGCTTGAACCGCACACTCAATAAATACACCATAAAATATTCCGCATATATATATATATATGTCATATATAAATTTAAAGAACGACATTTAAATAGGACAACAAAATAAAAGTCGGCTCAAGAACAATTTTTCAAAATCGGATACGTGTTAAGACAAAACAGAGAATTTTTTTTTTTTACAGTTATACTTATTTTGACTCTAAAATAGTTACCGTATAAGAATATCGCAATCAGGCATTACACAAGCATTATATGTCATAATAAAAGCAATTTGCAGGTTTCTTTCATGTAGTATAACATATGCAGCATACCAAGGTAAGTGAGGTGCAGTGTTTTTAGAGATCTCTAATAGAAAGAATTTCACCCCCCTGGACTGAAAAGGTACCCACAGATCTACACACCACCCTTGGTTTTCAGTCGACACCCTACCGGCTCAAGACAGGGATGCTGCTGGGCACACATTCCCTCCATCAGGGCCAAGACACATGGCAGGGGGCATTGCACTACGATGAGTCTATGCCATGGGCTGCTACTAGGGCTGGGCATCGTGAGAAACGTTTCAATACTGACACTGGTTTGGTTAATTCCATCACTATACCTGCTGTAAGGTGACACTTAAAAGAAAGCATACTTCATTAGGCAATAGGCTAAATTATTTTTTGTCATTCGTGCATGTCAAGAGGTTTTAGATTGTACTTTTGTTGATTTCTTTAGTAAAAATGCCCTTCAAGAAGAAAAACCTTGACTCCTCAGTGCAAGAATCGGGTATCGTAAAAACAGTTTAGGGATGCTTCAAAATGTTAATGCCAAAAATGTGGGCGGTACCGATATCATGTTTTGACACCCAGCCCTAGCTATAACAAAGTGTCGAGTGGCAATTCCAGAAGGAAAACCCACCACCCGAGAGCAGGCTGACTCAACAAAGTCACGAGAGCATGAGGCACACTTTTAATGATCGACTGCTTTGTTTGGTAACACACATCCCTTCGACTCCTCGTCTACACCGAGGTTTGGATCGTCTCCTCCTCCTCGTGTTCGGGACGAAGAAGGGGACTGGCGGGACCGAGATCGAAAACCTCTTGGCTATGTGTCTTGAGTGAGAGTGGCAGTCTCTAAAGTGCTGTGCTGTGTTGTGTTTGTCATTCGTGGGCTGGGCTGTGTCACACCACACTAGTGTCAGCTAAGACCCCCACCACCCTCCCAAACGTACGTTCCACTGTACCAGCGACACCATTGGTCCAAGACACTAAATGCACTAGGAAGCGAAAGCTCAACCACGACCATATACTTGGCGTACATCCTATTTCTATGTAGGCTTAATATCTGAATACATGAAACTAAAAAACAAATGTGTGCGGTGAGTGCGTGTAAGTGCAGCCAATTCCTGCATTGCAATGTGTTCTTGAAAAGGAGAATCTATTCGTTGGATTTTACATTTTATCTTTCAATTTACAGCACCATCAAGAGGAAAGGCACTTTCTGTGGACTTCTTCTCACTCAGTCGTTACCTTCCACTGCAAATAGAGAGCAACCAATATCAGGGATATTAATCGATTTACTCGAAATGAAATACACCTTTACTTCTGTTTTTTTTTTATAAAGGGAGACACTGACCTTTTTAAGTAAATTTGACTAATTTCCTTCATCAGACAGTTTGTGGGTAAGATGATTGTTCTTCAGCTTCCTTAAAAAGACTTCTGTATTGTTAGCAATCCTAATTGGGAGCCAAAGGCCACAGCTAGATTCAAGCCGAGTGTACCCTTTTTATTTCCTTTCATTTATTTAAAGTCATTGTAATAGAACTGGAAGGACAAACAAGTCTATTACCCTGCCGTGTAACACAGATGTCTGTTGAGGAAAAAACAGACCAAATAAATAATGTCTTCGTATCCCTTCAAGCGTTCACTTCCACTGGCCCAAAATGGTCTTGCTCATGTTAGGTCACTTCTCTACTAGCTAATATTTGCAAAGCAGAGCTGATGACATTTCAGTTGTAAGCGAGGCAAACACATCTGCTATGTAAACATGTGTTCAACTGCCCTCAAGAGTGTACTTTATACACACACACACACTGAACATCCACCACAGACAGCAGAGATACTGAGTTATAAATGGATTCTAAGTCTCGCAATCAACCTCCAGGACTTGTTCAACTTCCAACACAACCTGCAGCATAAAGATATCACTGACCAGCTTTCATTCCTTCTTTCTTACACCTCCCATGGGGATCAGATGGGAAATGCACGGCCGTGGAATGTAGTCCTCTGGCACAGGGGCGTAAATGTTCAGGAGCAAAGGGGAAAGAGAGCAACAATAAGATTACAGGCTTTGTCACACTGCAGATTTACCGGGAGGCTACCTCTTTGTATTTGTGAGCACATGAAGTGGCTCGGGAAAGGAGAGGAGTCTGATGAAAGCAGCAGAGGTTGCAATCTGTAGTAAAATGAACCCCCCACCCATCCCCGAGGCTTTAACACAACAGACTGGAGAACCACTACCCCTTGTTACAATATTGTTTGATCGCACGTGTCCTTGCCACTTTCAAAGCAACTTGCCCATTCCTTTCCACTATGCCCTCTTGATAAAAGCAGCATGCATCAGCACCAGTTGAAGAAAACCCCCAAAACACTCGAGAGCCGGAACTCTGCTCAATACATGAACCGACTCTTCTTCTTTTCTATGGTCTGTTGTCACAAGACGTAACGTCTTAATACAAAGCCTTTCGGAGTACAGTGTTGTTTATTTTCTCTCTCTCTCTCTCGATTCTCTCCTCTACGACAAACCTCAGAGCGTACGAACATCTAAAAAAGTGAGAAATATGCATTCGACAGCTTGCTGCTTTTTCTTTTTCCAAACATCAAAGCGAGATACGGTTTAAGTCCACATCCATATCAATAACAGTAGGACAGTCCAAACACACGACACTAGTTTCAACAACCCCACAACTGTTCACACATACACTATACGTTATAGTGACACAGGAACAAGTCAACAGTCTATTGCAATAATAAAACTTTGTTATATCTTTTTAAGTATTAGTTATGATACATTTATTACTATGGTTAATAATTAGACTACATTTTTTTTTCTGTTAGCAAAAATAAGTGGTGTGCAATACATAATTTAAAATGTACAAATATACTTTCGATCTGGCTTTTAAAAAGGCTTTCAGACACTAGTGAAATCACGAAGGCTCAAACCCACTGGCTCCAACACTGGAAGGCTAGCCTATGAAAGGCAGTCAAATGCAACAGCGGGGGCGGGACCCTACATTATACCTTACTGTCCAAGGGAATGGCTGCCATCGTGCCGTTTACAGGTTCTCAATGCTAATCATGACTATCAAGTGACATCCTAAATCTAGAGCTCCCCTCACCAGCCACAGCAGCGGGACCTTCTTTTCCTGCCTTTAAGTGAGTGAGGTTTACCGTTTGTTTTCGTCTTCTACCCCTACCATCCTGCTCATCTAAAGACTCATATAGAAGTTCAGCTTCTGATTCTATTTCAGACAGATAGCACCACACCTGTGTTCAAACACAGCTTCTTTTAGTGCAGATAACTTTAAAAAGAAAAAAAAACACCATCCGGACAAGCTTCAGGTTATCAGTGGCACAGAGGAGCCAAGTGGTGACTAAAATCGAGACGCACGTTTCATATCGAGTCAGCTGTACTTCTGCTGCAAACACTGGTCACCAACTTAACTCCTCAGCATTGTTCTGAAGCCAGTCGCAACTTTGGGCCGGTCACATGGACAGGAATCAAACCAAGTCCTTAACTTTCTATTGAATTTCTACACAAAGAAACAGTTTATTGAAAGGATTAGTTTATGGCGAGGTGCGACTCCATGCCCATGAACCCGCCCTTTTTTAGGTGCACACACACTGTAGCAGCTGGATCCATGTCTGGTGGAGATTAAACAAAAAAGACAACTGGGCCTGCTTTGCTTGAATGCTGCTCCAAAGGAAAGCAAACAGCTAACACTGCTGTACAGGCAAACACAATAAATAGATTGATCTTAGGATGATTTGAATGAGATGTATAGAAAAGTCAGTAGACGTTGTTGAGAAGAATAAGAGGCATCGGGTGACTTTCTTGCTTTAAACCATCTTATGCTGTCCATTTGTTGGAATATGCTTTCTGATCATTACATCCCACTGAAATAGAATCCCTATAGTGACGTATGCAGCTTTTGACCATTTAACACGCAACTTCCTCCAGGCACTTGAATAATACCTCTTTATGGCCTTTATGCTCCACTTTGCTGCATTCAGGTGAAAAGCTTTGTTATTCTTAGGAATTAAGAAAAGCAGCCTCATTAGCAAACTGATGATCAGGAATCATGAAATTATGCCCATTGATGACAAAGTATTTTCAAACCACAGAGGCGCATGACATCCTTCACTTCAAGTAAAAACGTGAGGATCACCAAAACTGCAGTCGCACCACTTATGCCCAACAGCAAGGGCAAACTCAGAAAAGTTTGCTGATCAATCGTCTCACAGAGGAGCAATACATGAAAGTGCCCAGCAAGAGGCAAACTTTTCTCTTTTCGAGGACATTCACTTTCAAATGAAATCAGAGACTGTTCTTTTGGGTCGTCCCCTAAAATCCTCTTCCCTTCGTTTCAACAGATTATTGCACTAGAGGAAACCATCGATGTGATCTCTATTTAACCACCATCTCAAACCTAAGAGAGGGAAATAAAAGATAAAGCACTGAGGGAAATGAATGCATGACGACTACTAAGATTAAAAACACAAGCTTACACGATTTAAAGGATTAAAAAAAAAACCTCAGATCATAAAATGGTTCACACAATGTAGAAGAAAAATAAAAACCAGAATTAAATAACAGTGTTATACTTTAAATCAAATCCAAATATGGCTGCAATTGAGCAACTGATCAGTCAGTCAATATAAACTGTCCCTGTTTAAACTTGACAGGTGACTGCTAACGATAAATCAAAACTGATCTCAAACCTTGTAAGACAACAATTTGTTTGACTTTAAGGGGGAATTTATACCTCGTCGCCAAAAGGTGGCAGTGTGCTCAAAAGAACATGTTGTTCCATACAAGTAACTGGTGATTTCTCACACTAGTGAAAAGTGACAGAACAGAGGAGACAAGGAGAAAAATCAAAGTGGCAACGTGGAGGACCTCTGGTCCAATCAAATAACTATTCTCCAAACACCACTTAACTCCAGAATGTGACCCTTTCTTCTCTGCTCCCTCTTTTCTAACACGGGAGAGAATCAACAACAAACTACAGTAAAACTGACAGAATGTAAAAGTGCTGCTTCTCAGACTGACTTGAGGTTCGGTAGATGGCAAAAGAGCAGATTAGTAGACAATAAAGAACGATTGTGCCAAGGGAAAAGTAAAACCAAACACTAGGCCACAAGTAAAAGGAGACAAACACAGGGAAGAACAGATAGGAGGGGCAGTATCAAGGGGGCCTGATGAGGGTGAAAATAAACTAATTGGCTGGTTTAATATTGCATAATAGTGCTGAGTTTCTCTCGTTTGTTTTTAAAGCAGCGTTTTCATCCTCAGTCCAGTGTGGGGTGCCTCCTCCCCTCCCTCCTTCCTGCTTTCCTCTGCACAGTGTCAGGTCCGGATTGACTAGGTGTAAGGATGGCGGGGAAGGGAAGGGACTTGCACATATGAGGACTCCTTTGACTGTCTGTGTGTGTTTTTGTGTGTGTTAAGGGTGGCAATGGTTGGGGAGGGTTGGTGTAACTCAGGCGAAGTACATGGTCCTCAGGGTGTCGTGGTGAATCTGGACAGCTTTGGCCAGCGCCTGGGGGTCCCGACCGTTACTCTGACCAGACACATGGCTGCCCTCAGCACTGCACAGAGGAGAGAAGAGGACCCGTTATGATGGATGGCAATAATAAACAATAATGGCATGCATGCAGGACAATTGAGCACATTCTAATATAAAATAGCTTCTCTATAAAAGACCTTTACATCCAGAGTCAAAAAAGAATAACCTCTTGTTTACTCTCCTCACCTGTCATGTTCTTTGTCCACCAGATGGTAGCGGGCACGGAAGGCCACCAGGTGGGCATAGTAGGCTGGCGCAGGGATGGAGACTGAGCGGGTACAGCGCACGTAGGTGTGGCACAACTGGTAGGTGAGCAGCTGGAACTCATCAGCGGTAAAACAATTGTCGTCCCACAGTACATGGTAGTGGGAGGGCCGACTGGTACCCTGGGAGAAGGGAAGTAAATGGCACATTTGCTATGGTGGAAACCTCAGGACATCACATAACTACATTTAGACCACACAGTCAAACAATTAAACAATTGCATGAGTGTTCCCATAGGGATGCACTCAGCACCACATATGATGTATATTGCTGTGTACATACCATTACAGTGCCTTACGGACAAGAATAAAAGTACAATAGTGATTTAGGAGTTAAGGACGCAAACAGCCTGTTTAAACAGTGCTGTTGCAGAACCTCGCTGTCCTAGTTCTAATACTTTTCACTCTTTTAAAAGACAGGAGCAAGTTAAAAAAAGATGAGCCGAAAGACAGAATCTTGTGTCCCTTTTTCTGTAGCCTAATGGCGTCAATTTCAGTGATCAATGATACGTCCTCGCACATGATCTTTTGTTTTCTTTGCTCATCCGTTTAGTGTATCATGCTAAGGTGTTGCCATTCCACACAGTTATTGCAAAGTAGAGAACGCTCTTGAAAACCAGCTCAATAAATTGCATCATACATTACCATGATCTAGAAAATCCTTTTCAGTTTTTTTAAGAGACCTGACGATGAGTATGTCCAGAATGAGAAATGGCCAGATTTAGTTCACATACACATTTTTGCCAGTGGCAAGATAATTACGTGAAAAGGAGTGTTTCCTCTTTTCTCTTGTGGCCATTACAACAAAATTTAGCTTTGAAAAAGCATATGGTTTTCACTTGTTAAGATTTTATTGAGGGAGTGTTATGAAATACTGCTGAAGAAGGCAGCAGGCTGGGCAGAGAAGACAAGACAAGAGGCTGGTCTGACCTGTATTCCAGCGTGACTGCAGAGGTAAAAGTCAAACTCGTAGGGATGCGTAATATCTGTATCTACGGTAGTTCCAGCAGGAATGTTTCCACTACGTCCAACCTGATAAAAGCAAAGTCAAAATAGTTAGTCTCCTTTAATGCCCTTTGACTCCCCCCCGTTTTTCCATGGAAGATGCAGGAAAAGAGCAGCAAAAACAAAGCTTTTAAAGCACCACATGATGTCAGAAAGTACAAATTCTAATAACTGAAAAAAGAACTAGTTGATGGACCGACTCAGGCAAAGGTTTACCAAGTCCTTCCCAATCAACCAATTAAAAGCCTAATTCTCTAGGGGGACTAATGCTCTGTATGGGAGTGCCTGCACTGAATATAAGGTTGTTACCAGCCGAGTCTTACTCTTGGGGCCTTGAGTGCCACTCCAGAGCTCTCGGTTTGCATTGGGCCCTAATGCTTTAATCGAAGGTAATTACAGGGGTTAGAAGGGTGAACAGTCCAATTGACAACAAAAGGTAATTAAGGAGACCCATTTCGAGTACTTAATGTGCTGGCACAGAGCATAATAAAGAATATGGACTAACACATAACACACTGTACTGACTTTAATTGGCACCATTGCCATGTCATACTCAAAGAGAGTGCGTGAGTGGTGGGGACTCACTCTCTCGTTGCGGTCGGCACAGAAGAGGCGCGTATGGTGGCGTTTTTGCACAACAATGTAGGTGATGCCTGGCTGGTACTCCTTCTCCAGGCTTATACAGGCCTCACGAATGGCCAGCAGCTCATAATACAGCACCTGAGGAGGAGGGGGGGGAAACTGCAACTATATTCACCATACACTGTACAATTTATCAGAGCATCATTTTAGTTTAATTGTGTCCTATTGTATATGGATGATATGGATCTTTCACTGTGTTTCTCTACAGGCTTACTGTGCAACCAATCATATTAACATCATAGTTCAAATACAAGAACACTTGGGAATATTGACTACCCAAATTAACTGTATCTTTCTCTATAATTGTGCAAGCCTAACTAAACTGAATATTGGCTGGTGTTCAATTCACACCCTGACCCCAACCAGTTTTTGTGTGAAAGAAAGTGGGCGCTGACCTGTCTAAACTGGCCTTCTGAAACTCCATCCCTGTAGAAAATGATCCTGGTGGGCTTGTAGCGGGTTGACTTGTAGAATTGGATGAGCAGTTCCCGCACCATGGAGGCCAGGTCCTGGATGACCTCCTGCCTGGGTCTCTGGACCCGCACAGTGGCACAGTACCTGCTGGGATGGGCATCCATACTCCCTACCACCTGGAAGAAAGAGGGACAGAGCAGAGTGGGGTGGCGGGTTGATTGCAAGGGAAGCAGGAGAAGTGCAGGAGAGAGAAAGAAAGATGAAGAATCTGTTAGAGATGTCAATCAACAGTGAATGTCAGATACAGGAATGATAAGTTAATAAATTCATCTAATAGGCTGGGTGGAAAATGAAGAAGAAACTCACGGCTGCAATTGAAGGCTTCTTCCCATCTCCAGCAGGTGGATGTGTAACATCAGCGCCCAAGAAAATAACTGGCTGCTGAAAGACTGATGGTCTATTGATTGAGAGACATAGCAAAGACATTCATTATATTGAGTTACATCCTCCCATGGTGCCATGTTTGTTACTATGGTTTGTGTGAGTTGTTGTTAACATCTGTACAAATATCAGACAAACTCCTGTACATGTGATATTCTGACACAGAAATTCTACAAGCTCACCGTTGGTGAGGTACCAGGATGTTGTTGATGCCGCCCAGCTTCACGTTGATCTTGAGGCAGAGGTTGGAGAGGGTCTGAGGTGACGTCTTCACCACGTTCTTCACCTGGACACACTGTGTGGCCATGCCCAAGAGGGTGTCTCCCACGCGCTTTACCTCCGCTA
>JAVQJV010012202.1:0-20997 GCA_036024995.1 Gadopsis bispinosus | reverse complement strand
AAACATTTAATGATTTTAAAGGTGAATATTGACTCTTTAATTGCTGCCTTTTGAGGAAATAATTCATCAAACTGTTTTTAATTTAGATGTAGTAGAGTTACAGTACATATGAACCACTGAATTACAGACAAATGCCTCAATAATGCCTTAATAAAACCTCTACAGTTACAGATTAAACAGAAGCATTGCTGTTTAAAGTTCCCCATCTCCTGTCTGTTTACTTTCAATTCAGGTTAATGTTCATGACTTTGAAAACTTATCCAAGTAATATGGCACTTATATCATAATAAAAAAAGAGACTGGAATAATAACCGTAACCGTTGCATCCTAATCCCGTGCAAAGCTAACTGGCCATAAGACATTTTTGTTAAATGTATTCAAATATGTGTATTGAGATATTAGTACAGATGTGCATATCATTGTTCTGAGGTCTCACTCCTCCTCAGAAACACTGTGGTGTAGTTCAAGTGAGGGACCAGCTCATCTGATGACAGTGATCCAGGATGCAGTCAGATTTATGCACCTGGTCCTCTGACTCAGTCTGAACGCATATTACTTTACAGTTGCACGTCGACATTACCCTCAAACCCCTCAAACCCACTATCTGAATTACAATATCACCCCCTGCTGGACAAAACTAGGCAGTACAACGTGCTCTCCAACTTAAAAATGCCACAGCAAAAGAAGCGTCAATATAAAATATTGTGAGAGAACTACAGAAAGGAGTAAGTATATTAATTAAACAAAAACAAAATTATTCTTATAATTAATTATTATATGTTTTACAGACACATGAATACCATAATGCTATTATTGTTTGTTGAACATTCAATGAAGTGTACAATGCTGGATTAGTCTAGTAACACTTCATGTTAGTAAAGGTCTATTTCAAAATTCTTCATATTAAACTTAATTATGTTTACATCCGTATTAAGACAAATAAAAACGTCATTTTAGGAATTACTACTAGCCTATACCTTAAATACTTAGTAATGTTTACAAGCAGGCTATAAGCTCTTTTGTATTTCAAAGATACATTTCCCTGTTTAATTCCACTGTAACTCTCTTTTTTATTAGAATAATAATAGAACAATAATGGACACACCATGTCTGGTATTTCTAATATTGACTCAAATGTGCTGTTGACTTGAAACATTCTATCGATTTAAATCATCCAAAAATATCACTTCAAAATGCAGGGAGTTGTTTTTCTCAAACCCATTAATTGAAATATTTCTAGCACGGAGATGTCAAATATGCTATTTTACCACAAAGTGTAATCATATGTATTTTACTTTAAAATGTTTAGTGTTATGTGTTCCTCGTCAGATTCTTCGGATTTTGTCAGTTTTGTCTTTTCTCCTGTTGTATACTGTTGATGCGATATAGTGTTTCTGTCCTGGTATTATACTTGTGATGTGTTGCGTGGTGCTTTGTTGTTGTGTAATTAAAAACAATATATATTACAAACATAGCACAAATGTATTTTTTCTCAGAAAAGTTTGTATGTGAAAATGTGTTTGTGCGCACATTCAGTATAATTTTGCAGCAATAACTTACAATGACTTTCCACTGCTAGTTCAATGTTCTGCATGTGCAGCGACAACCAATTTTACAGAATACTGTACTTAAAGTTACAAATTATTACTAGATACAATAAACAATATCTATTTTTTGTTCATTAATTCATTCAACTTGCCAAAAAATGCACAACCCAAATTCTTTTTTTTAAAATATCATTATAGTTTTGTCATATTATTGTAATAGACAAATGACACAAATATTGTTTTCAGCTCATTTGATATGATTTGCATGTTTTACATCCATTCAAGCTTGTTTTTCCCATGCAGTTTTTTTGTTGTAAAGTCACGAAAACTAAAACGTGAATCTTCTGCATCGCGTCATTCAATAGCAATAATACAAAAACACACAAATTAAATGTTTTGCTAAAACCCAATGAATGGTTTTCTTTTTCCAAAGGATTATCTTCAAAACATTTCAAAATGTTGTTCAAAGTTGGAACGCGGATGGTAACGGATGATACATTATGAAACCCAGCAATAACAAAATCTTTTTCTTCTGTGATGTGGCGATCCCCCCCCCCCCCTTCCCTTCCGTTTCGCTTCACACACAGGCGATGGCCAAGCAAGTCTTCATGTGAGCCTAAGCTGTTCAGACACATGAGGAACAACTTACTGCATGGTCATTTTAAACAAAATTAAACCATGATCTCCAAATGTCTCCAAGAGGCACACACCCACGAGTATTAGTGACTTTCCCTAACTGTTGATGAGCGCCTAAAGAATCTTAAATTTTTCTCCAACAAGGACCATTTAATATCCCATGCAGAGGTGCTGAGTGGAGGAGCGAACAGAACTGAAACATTGGTTTGTCCTTTGAGAGAAAGGCTTTCACAAAACTGTGTTTTCATGTGCACACAGCAACAGATATTATATCGTCCTGGCACAGCGGGATACATGGCATTTGTTGTTACGTGACTGTTTTCATCATTAGCAAAAGTGTCTCGGCTCGGGAAAGATTTGCAGCGCCTTTCATCAGATGCTCACGTTGTTCAGTGGATTTGTCTCCGCAAAAATAATGTTTCCTCTGACACAAAGAAAGTGGAGGCTGTAGGAGGCCAGGAGCATGATTTTAGGATGTGTGCCATTAACAACAAGCGTAGGCCTTCACTACCCGCTCCTCATGTGGAATGCATAAATTCTGTGCCTGCTGAATAAATTGTGTGCGCTCGCAGAGTTTGTGGCTGAAGTAGTGAAAGATATTCTGAATACATCTACATATACGCTGGCTGTGACACAGAGCTGGAACTGAATGGCTGAACACATATCTGGATATTCAGCAGAACCTGGTACCGGCTTCAATCCATGCATTAAATGTACCGTATGAACAATGCCAAATAAGAAATGAATCATTGCAATGGAAACAAAATAAGCAGAAGATTTGACTACCTACGCCGGCAGCAAGAAACAAAATCCTTACAATCAGACATCTGCACATGTGTGATTCTGTTTCTCTCTGTCAATAAAACATGCTGGATGTGCTTTGTGTGTGAACGCAAGTGTATATGTGCACATGTATGATTGTGGGTGTGTCATTAATAGGCTGCACTTCAGAGAAAAAGGTAGAAATCCACCAGATGTTTTGCAGCTGGGTGGATCTGGTAGTGAAGATCTAGACAGCATCTGTCACAGGCGAACATTTCTAATCTGTCCTGAACATTAGGCAGAGAGTACTAAAAACCCATCACTGGCCGCATGTGCTGCTCGGTTCACAATGTGCTAACCACAGGCTCTGCAGTTTGGCCTCGAGAAAGTTCAAAATTAAACAATGAAAAAATGTAATATTTATCAAGCGGAGCAGCGAAGAAGCCATTTTAACTGCAAGATTTCCTCTATCATTTCTTTCAAACTCCTTTGGTGTGGCTGCTAAACTTTTAGAAAGCCAAACGAGCGCTAACAGGCTAACTGAAGTTATTAGGGCAGAGCGCCGGAGGCTGCAGAGCAGCACTTTGAACTAGAGGGCCAGCAGAGCTTAGTGAGGTCAAGATCTGTCAGGCAGCAAGCAGAACTAACATCACAATGTTCTGGATGGATATTTTCTTCAAAGAACTTCAGTTGCTTCAAGAAACAACTATGTATTGAAGCTATACTATGCACGTCCATTTACGTTTTGGCTTCAGATAATAAATCATAAGTGTAAAGCATCCCTCGCAGAAAAAAGAAACCTGCTCACAGATAGATGCAAACCCACTTTGTTGCTTCCACAAGATTCTTCCTGGAAATGTACGTTTCTAAAGTGGCTACACAACTGCATTTTGGAGCTAACTACAGTGTGTTTAGCTAACATTCTCAGTTTGGGATTTGTGGGAATTGCTCCAAGCTGACCTTGATGGTCTCTAGATATTTCCCTTCCTGGGTTCATGTGCCTAGTTACCAGTTGGTCAACCTTGTGCCCTGTGAACTGACCCTGTCCTCCCTCCGAGGTTTGAAAGGAAAAGAAACCCAATCCTGCGGGGAGCGCTCAGACTAACAAGAAAACTGCTGGCCTGAATCTCTCAGAAGTGCTGTGTTTTCCCACTGGACCACTTTCAGCTTAATAAACATCTTAACTAGCCAGCGATCCCACGGGAGCTGCTGGGAAATCCTCTGGGCAGCCAGAGCTCAGGAGCTGGACCTTTATTGCATCCAGGTGGCTGTTAAAAAATGCTGGCCAGCCCTAAATGTCCAATAAAATGCAAGTGGCACCTTCAGGGGTGGACAGGGTCAGTGCACCTGTCTGTGGACGAAAGCTGCACTCGCTCCCCCTTGTCCAATCAGTTTGATGTCACACTCCTATGTTGTGCCACCGCCATGCCCATGGAAGCATTACTGAATGGGCCTATAGACCCATGCCCAGGGACCCAAGGCATCAGAGGGCCACTGGACCAAAACCAAAATGACCACAGAGATGCAAAACATCTGCAAAGAAACTTAGAATGACACAAAATGACTATGAACAAATGCAAACAACCAAAAGAATCACAAAGAGATTCAAAACCACAGGGATGCAAATGACTACAAAGTGACAAAATGACTGCAAAGCAAAGAGACCCAAAACAGTCACAAAAAGATGCAAAATGGCCACAAAGAGATGACAAAGTGACCACAAATAGATGCGACGCACCTGCAAAGACTGACAAATGACCAAGATACTGAGAATGACTAAGAGGTGCAAAGAAAACAGCGAAGAGAAGCAAAAAGACCAGAAAGAGATGCTAAACAAGTGCAAAGAGAAACAAAACAACTACAAACGACAAGGCCACGTTTTAGTTGTTTTGTGCCTCTTTCAGTTGCAGCATCTTGCCCTGATGTAGGTGAGGTGGCGACCTTTACAAGTTTGTGCCCATAATCCGTGTCATGTGCCAGCCAAAGGGCACCTTATAGCACAAATATCAACATAAAATATATGTATAAGTCAAAGTCCCTTTTCCTTTTGTCATGATATCCCCAGCAGATTAATTAAAACACATCATCCTGTTTTATTAATAGTTATAACAACTGCTAGATTAGGGGGATGCTAGTTGAAATTTTGTTCAATCACTTCCCGATTGTTTACGACGACTTCACACGTTTGTGAACAGTGGCAGCAGCCTCCCTTCATCTGTCCAGCCTGGTCGCTGTCCAAAGGGAGAGTTAATTGTGCCACAGGTTTTGGAAAGACCTGGACGGTGTATTGGGCCTTTGATCTGACTTGAAAGGAGTTAATTGATTTCTGTGTTACACGCAGTGTTAGAGGGAAGGAAAAAAAAAGATGCTTGCTGGTCATTTCACAACATGTGCAGAAATATCTGAAAGAGAGAGAGAGAGAGAGAGAGGGAGGGAGGGGATGAAGAGAGAGATCAGCTCACACCCGACTCCATCCTTGCTCAATTACAATAATTTGACTCACATGGGCTGGCCGCAGAGAGAGAGGGGAGGAGAGCCGCTGGGTGGGGGAGGAGAGGGGATCCCTGCTCTGGGAGATCACTCATCTTACCTCTAGCTGAGGTACGGAAAGACAGATTACATGTGCGGCTCCCCTCGCAGTGCAGTCTGGGGGCTTGTTAAGGTGGCGGTACAGAGAAGACCACACGTCCAACCTCCCCGCTTTAAATCTCAATGGGGCACTCCAACATTTGATGACTTCAGCAAGGAACAAAGAGACAAGAGACTGCTGGAGGTAACTGGTAAATGGTACAATGGATGTTTCACTTCCCACAACCTGTGTGTATCCGTTTCTTAGAATATAAGCACTTGCTTATTCATTCATTCTTCTTACAAAGCTTTTCCTGTTTAAGGTCATGGAAGGTTCAGTCGATCCCAGCATGCACTAGGCTGAAGGAATCATTAGGAAACACAATTTTTCAGTTGCCTATGTTTGTTCTTGTTACAAAAATACGAATCCAGTGAACATTAGATGGGGCTTTACATGTTCTGTCAATGTGATTTGTTGCATCACCTGCCTGTGTGTCTGTTCACCATGGCTCTAGGTCTGGTCTGGACCTGCTTTGACAGGCTTCCTGCCTTCATTCCTTCACCTCTCTCCATCTCTGGTCACCCCCACTCAGGGGGAAACAGGGCTGTCAGAGGGAGAGTGGCAGGCTAAGCCTGTCTTAACACAGCACCTCAAACCACCTCATAAATACAGGCTTCCTTTTCCAATTTCCAAGCAGCCCATCCACCTCTGTCTACATGCTTACACACTGCTCCATGTCATGCGCCAGGGTGTGAGTTTAAAAATGACCACGGGACATCTGGCGGACTCACAGAGGGTGGGGCTTTGATGTGTTGCTCTGCAGTTCAGCTCAACTTTGGCTGAGTCAAATCCTCCGGGCAACACAGCAGCGATGACTGAGAAGCCCTTTAGTGGGCCTGGGCTGGAGATAGCAAGGGAGTTTAAAAGATGCCTTGAAACAGATTTGCCATATGTGAAATGCTTGAGACACACAACAGACCTTAACTACCCCTCTAGCCTTTAAACTGCTGCATGGCTTACAGACAGAAAAGGTTGTTTCCATTTTAATTTTAAAATGTGGTCCCCGAAAATCATTATTATTTTCCATATCATAAAGTGGAGTGAAAGGAAAAGTGAAACCATGTGAGGCAGCTTTTTGATGAGCAATGCTGGGCAGGACTCATGAGGGAGTTGTGGTTCTGAAAGCAAGATCGCTCCGTGCCCATCTGGAGAGTTTGGCTACACTGCTTCTCTTGCCATGAACGAGATTAGCTTCATCTAAACACTCACATCTGACCTGCAGAGCTAAAGTCTCACACAAATGCACACCTGCTGTCCATCTCTGGTAACAACACCTGCAACGCTGCTCACATTGAGCACAATACTGAGATGATATAGTGTAGATTCTGTAGAAAAATGGTCACATTTCTAAAGCAATATTCTATATTTTTGTAATTGTTAGCACTTTTCATGAAAAGACCAAAAGCAACAATGATGTAGCTCGTATGGTAATACTGTTTAACCCCAAGCTCATTTGTTCCTACTGAGGACATATATTTTTGAAATTACACCTGGAAAATACAATTTCATTGTTAAAAAAAGCCTAAGAAATATCCTAAAACTGCTTCGAACTGTAGGTTTTATTCCTCTTTGAATAACATTTGCTAAAAACTACAGTTCAAAGCAGTTTTAGGATATTTCTTAGGCATTTTTTAAAAATGAAATTGTATTTTCCAGGTGTAATTTCAAAAATATATGTCCTCAGTAGGAACAAATGAGCTTGGGGTCAAACATTATTACCATATGAGCTACATCATTGTTGCTTTTGGTCTTTTCATGAAAAGTGCTAACAATTACAGGAGGCCAGCATGGTAACTGTGTCCCCATCGGTGTATGAATGTGGTGTGAATGTGCGTCCCCTGTCTGTTTGTCTGTCCTGCAGATTGACTGGCGACCAATCCAGGGTGTTTCCCTGCCTCTCACCCAATGTTAGTCGGGATTGGCTCCAGCCCCCCCCTGCGACCCATCGGGATAAGCAGTATGGTTAATGAATGAATTAATAAAAACTGCATTTATTGGGAACTATTTTCAACTGTAGATCTAGTGAGCATTTACAGCAGCAGGACAACAATAAATGTGGAATAAACTCAAAACAAACTTGAGTTGCGGCCATGTTTTATAATGAAGGAACATTTCACCCAGTGCAACGATGTGGCTCATTGATGTGGTTTTACTTTTTGGACAACAATGGAGGTCTATGGCACAGAGGAGTAGGCTATATCAGACTCTGGCTACAGAGACAATGGTTGTTAGAAAGATCTCTCCATTGTTGGTTTTCATGGGATTTGTTAAGAAAAATTTAGATTATGGCTTTATCCTTTATGATGCAGTTGGGCAACTCTTCTAAATACTGTTTTCATTTTACACATCACATGAAATCACACACTACCTGCTGTGCAATACAGTCAGTCATAAACACTCGGCGATGTGAAAACATTATGTAAAAAAAATGTGAAATTGATTAAGTTATTAGTATGATGGTGATATTATTAGTTGTTGCAAAGTTTTTTGCACATATCAGTCAAAGGAGTTCTGGTGGAAAATGGGAGAGTTAGCACAGCTCCACCTTTCGCTTGTGCAGTCTGTGTGTGAATCTGGATAGTCTACGTGTGGCATACTGTATATATGCACTTTATGCACAGCAGGGAGGAGGGCTGTCAGAGCCTGTCACAGTGCTCTAGGGCATCACTGACATGAGTGTCACCTTCATGGAGGAGCGTGAAAGCTGTTCCCTCTGCACAGGATTCTTCAGACCGTCGCTCTGATTTCAGCGGCAGAACAGAGGAGTTAACGCAAACGCTCGCAGTGGGTTGTCATCTGTTGTACGCTTCATTAAACGCCTGTGAATACCAAGAGCCATTGGGAACTTTGGTCAGGAAAAATAAATAAATCCTGCATTGTTAGCAGAATCCACAAGTTCACAAACTTAGCAGGAGGAGAGTCTAATTAACAACAGGGACATTAATCCATTAATGAGTTTCTAATACTAATTACACCTGCAAAAATGTGCAAATGGATTCTGACAATTTAATTAGCTGCAAATGACACATGTGAACAGGAGTGAGAAGATAGTGATGTTTTGGAATCCACGTGCAAATTCTGCTTCTGGATCTGGCAGCAAAGTGACAGCAGGGTGTTGTTTAGTTTGTTAAAAAGAAAAAAATATAACTTTAATAAAGATTTTCTTGTGTTGTGGATATTCAGAAATGTTGGCTTTGTGAATATTAAAATACCAGGAAATGGTCACTTTTTCTGCATCCCCCCGCCCCCCAATCATTCTCCATACAGCTGTAGATAAGAATAATGTGTTTCAAAGTTGTGTAAAAATGTAATGTTGTGTAGTCTTCTTAAAGACCTGACTCAGTAGTCACTGCTGACGTTGGCGGGAGTCTAGGGTAAAATGCTCCTGTGGCTTAAAGCTCTGCTCGTTCGTGCTGCACGCTGCTCATGACGAACTTTGTGATGGAAAGATGCTTCTGCTGGAAAATGAACGTCAGATCGGCCTGTTTGCATGTGATGAGGCTGCTTCTTTTGTCCTCCCCGAGTGCTGCTCACTGACAGCACGTCCTTGTTATTCTGATGAGCAAAATGTGAGTCACAGCTATGGATTTTAATTAGTTTGCTTTATTTTGAGCAAGGCACTTCTTGTAAGACTATCTGAGTAAGATAACACTTTCAAGCTGAACATGTTTTTTTTTTAAAAGTTAATGTACACATTGGTATATTATCAAAAATACTTATCACTTACAAAAATACAACTGAATCATTTAAATAGAATCATCAAGGAAAAACTACTTGTTCTTGTCTTAAATGACATAATATACATTTGTGGTGTATCCCAAACTTTTCCTTAATTGCATTAGTTCATTATTCTGCAAATTATCCATTTACTCCATGGGTAGTGTTTCAGTCATCTTGGCTCGGTCTGTCAGGGTGTGAAAGCTGTGTGGAATGTTACACAGCAATGCTTCTCTCTGTGCTGAAGTTGTAGTAAAACTGCATGAGGAGAAGGAGAAAAAAAGTACACACTGATGAATAAAAACATATTGTCAAAACAGGTCAAAAACTTCACTAACCTGCATTATCTTAATAACTGACACCAAGTCAAAAAATTACATTTATAAATTACAGCAATGAAATGCAGCTTATCAAAAACTGAGTACAACCACGTCTAACTATATAAACATCTCTCTGAATGTTCTAGTCTGATATTAAATTGACCTATGGATTAAAAAAGGTATTGATATGTTATTCCCCCACTGTGAAACTACAGGCGTACAGTTGGCTCTACAGCTGAGTGCTAGGGTGGTCATCCAGAATAGAAACAAACACTTCCCCCTTCTGGCATGTCGTGGACATGACTCTTTAAAAGGCAGGAGGGCTTCAAACATTACTTGCTTATTGGCTTAAATATCAGCAAAGTGTGTTATTTTTGATCAGTTTCACTGATTCTGTAAACCATTATTTTAACTCCCTTCTATTGAAAAGATACCCTTTTGCTACTCTACTGAGTGGAGATTTCAAATTTTGGTGGCAGAAGCCTATTTTGTCCAAATATACACATACCCAAATAAATGGAGGTAACGCCATTGAAGGTCACCAGATCATTTGTGGCCCTGATAAAGACCTACAGAACATAACGTGACAGATCTACATTAATAACAACGATCTGTTTGGTAATGTTATTACAAAATCCCGCTAGCTTCCACAGTCAGATTCACTCATTCATTCAGTTTTGTCCACAGCAATCTCTGGCCTCGACTTACACAAAACTGATTCCTGAGTTCCCCACAGTGAGATATACACATGTTAAATTTGGGGGGGAAAACAGCGCTGGTATTCAGTGTCTGCAGATACCCCAAGTTGAGATATTGGAATCGGTATCGGAAGAGAATAAATTCATCCCCCAACAACATTAGCAGTTCCCAGAAGCACGTAATCAAAACCAATTTTCCAAATTATATTCTATAAATCCAAATTATTAAGAAACGACCGTAAGAAAGACAAAGCTCTTTATAAAATGACTAAGTCAGCTACATTAACAAAGTGTATATTTTTTTATTAATTGATGGTCAAATGTTTTAGAAATAACAACACATTAATGATCTTATTGTGGGTGCAGTTCCCCTGGCTAAAAAGTGATGTTTTGTGACACAAAGTAGTGCTCACTTCACCAGGTTAGACAGTTGTATTACTGCAACACAGCACTAGGTGATGCTGTATGATCACTGAAATAAGTTTCCAAATCTCCAACAGAAGCCAGGGAGCCACAATGGCTCAAACCGGGCTCTCGATCAAAATACCACCTTCCCTGATTTCCATCTACTTGAGGGGAAGCTGCAAGTTACCCAAAACCTGTCACATATCACAAGCCTGTTAGTTGTGAAGAAATTCAGCCCCCCACCACACAAAAATTCAGTCTCAACATCTGGCACAGTAAATAAATAATCCTGTGTGTACGTGAGTGTGTATCTGTGTGTGTGTGTGTGGATGATGGATGGGGGAATGGGGTGTTATCAGGGAGAGCATGTATCAATGTCTGCCAGTTTTACACACAGGCTGACAGGACAGTGACACACTAGAACATGGGCGGCAGTCACCTAGACGAGCCGAGCTTCATTTCCTGTCCCTGCTCCACTGCCAAAAATATGTGACATGTTGTCTTCATTAATTCCACCTCTATTTGGAGCTCTCCCTCTCACACCTCTCACACACCCCTGTACACTACTGTCCCTCCATACATTCACAAGGCAACACACACACACCCACACAAGCATACGCAGGCACAGAAACACACACACACACACACACACACACACACACACACACACACACACACACACACACACACACACACACACACGCAGATAACTTCCTACAAACACTGAAAACCCATCATACATAGGTGCTAATGAAAATCCTGTCATGTGTGCATACACACTTCTTTCCACCCTAGCATACTCCCTCTGAAAATCATTAGCCAGCCGCCAACAACATTTTTCTGCAGAGCAAACTACATAAAGATGTCACTTTAAATCGCTTACTAATTAACACTTAAAAAGACACAAATTAGATATGCGTGGCTAAAAGCAATTATAATATCCGCAAGTTTTGTGAGTCATTTGGGAAATGAAAAGAATGCCTAATTGCTGGAACCAACATCATCCGAGACACGGCTTAAGTGATGCCTGTTAGGAAATGGTCTTATCTACAACTGTGGCTGTGATTATAACAGTTTTCCTCAATTACATGTGCATATGTATAATTCTGGAAAGTACATCTCTTTCATGAATCTATATTTTTTTAATGGGTTTAGAAACGAAGCAATTAGATTCTGAGCAGAAAGCGCCTCTAGTTTCTGAAGAGGGAGGGAAAAAAAGCCTCACAGTCAAGCACGGACAGTGACCTCTTCTGGACAAAAGAAGGACAAAAATACTCAACAATAGTCAGGAAACTGAGCTACAGTTTCATACTAAAAACCAGCCTTTTCTGAATTTCAGCATTTTCTTGGTTAATATTACCAAGAATGGGCTGCCCCTTCTACAGAAGCCTTGAGTTCAGAAAACATAGTGGGGATTACATGTATAGTGTAACACTGATTGAAAAACCAGTAAAAGAAAAACACAATACTACAGACGTGCATCACTTTCAAAAAGAAACACTTCTGCTGTCCAACATGTTTGCGAGAACATCTCCAACTATATTTACCCCCTTGTTCTGCAGATAGCATTGTGGTATAATAACAAGAGGAGAGAAGTAAAAATAACACAATGGTGAGGGATGTTTCCACTTGGAAACTAATTATCAAGCTAAGCTGTGACTTCATCCTCATCACCCTGGCCCCACCATTAATCTTGTGCTGTCGTCCACTTCACTAAATCCTGTGTGTTACACTATCTCACATTTACTTCATCAGCTCCAGCGTGGCTGTAATTAATGATTTCTCATGCCCCTTCTCTTCCCCAGCTCAGCTCACCATGTGTCCTCCTGCTAATCACACTCTCTAGAAGAAAGGAAGGAAGGAGGAGAGGAGAGGAGAGGAGAGGAGAGGAAGAAGGAAAAAAAAAAAAAGACAAGAGCATATAGGATGAGCAGCCAGCCTGTCTCCACCCTGGAAAACACCCACATACACATACACGCCATTAATACCTTCGCTGACAATGAGCTTCATACAGATGACCATATGACAAGATGGCGACTCTGTGTGATTTGGATAGTATGTGACAGAAGACAGAGGCAGAGTGCAGAACAGACACCCAGTTTGATGAGGGAGTGTTTGCTCTGTAACACATCTCAAACCCAACAGCACCTGTTCTTTTACAGTGGTCTGTCACTTCCTGGCAGTTCTGATACCAAGATACCGTGCTAATGAGAGAGAAGGGGGGTTGTCACTCTCTTTAAAGCACACACACACATACACACACACACACACACACACACACACGCACGCATGCACGCACGCACACATACATACATACGGACTCTCTTTCGTTCTCTTGCTCTCACAAACACATGGGCTCTAAAGGAGCCGCACACAGATGATTTTCTTCCTACGAATGCCTGCAGGCTACAGTGTTTCATCAGACATGAGGAGGACTTTGTAGCGCTCTTATTTGCTCTACATGATCTCCAGCTTTTTGACTACCGTAGATGAAGTTGATTGGAAACTAGTTAAACATGCAGAATCTAACCAGAAAGATCTCTTCAAGATCTACAGCACTGTGAGACACTAGATTGAGGTGTTTGAGAGAAGAATCGGGGAATAAAAGTCAAGTGTTTTGGAACAGGAGACGAAGCTTTTAAGAGAGAATGGCTGCCTAGCCAGGCCATGCTTTTATTCAATTGGGGCTTAGTGGAGCCAACAGGGCCTCGCTGTCTCAGACACTTAATTACAACCTCAAGACCGTTTGCTTTGCATTCTGGGCCAGCGGCGTCAGCAGCAGCCGAGCGTTGCAGCCTCTACTCACTTCCTGTTCGATCTCTGCCAGGGATTTGATCGTAATGCCCATTAAATTGACTTGCTGAATCTGAAATCAAAAGCAGGGAGAAGAGGGGGGGGAGGGGCCAGAAGATGAAGAAAAAAAAACACACACAAGAAACATGGCGGTTAGGCACATGGCTAAGTAAGCATGCTTAAAATCTTTAATCCTCTCCCTCTTGGTGTCAATACAAACGGGGCTATAGTGACAACCGCTGCCAGCCAGCCAAATGGACTGCATTGAGCCAGCTCTGCCTGACTGCATGCATTCATCACGCAGTCTGGAGGAAAGAAAAGGGAAGGAAATGAAAGAAAGGAAAGAAAAGAAAGGAAAGTAGAGGAAGAGAACGGACTGGAAGAAGATACTAATAGCTGAACGGGAAAAATGACCAAATATTGTCACTAAAAATAAGTGGCACATGCTCCACAACAGGTTGCAGGACAAGCAACTCTAGGCTGTCATGATCCCTCTCATATTATTTGTAATACAGCAATCATTTCACATTTTGTTGCTAGTTCCTAAACGAATCTTTACCTCTTTGGGGTTTTCAGAAAACGTCTCGGAGATCACAAAAGGCACATCATCCAGAGCTGCAAAAAAGTAACAACATCAAAGTTTAAGGTTGACTTTCATACAAAAAAAAAAGAAAGAAATATTACTCCCTATTCTTGATCCTGACTATTTCCACGAGACTAAACGTGGGTTTATAAAACAGCAAAGCTATCAACATCCTGACACCCCGACACCTCCCCTCCTTCGGTCTATGGAGAGAAGATGAAAGGCTTTCTTATTCTCCGCTGTATTTGAGCACCTCCACTCTCCTCCAACTCAGCCCTTCCCCAACCCTCTTCCAGTTTAATTACTCTTGATTATTCCCGATTCCGTCTTGTCTGAGAGATGTTCACCTCTGAAACAAAGACACACTCACACTAGGCACAGAAAAGCGGAAAGAAGAGAGACAAAACATTCACCAGATATCAAATTTGCATGAAAATAAGCCACACTGTTCAGCCGGCAAAAAGTGGATTGAAATGAGGACTTGCCAAGAGCGTGGTGGTATAATTAGCATTTGACCAAACAAACGAGCTTCAACAGAGCTATAATTAAGCAGGCCTGTAATTAAGTGTATGCCCTTTATCATAATGATCGTGGTTAAAATGGTGTGATGGCTGCCAGTTGATTATTAATGGTGTAACCTCGTACTGCATGCATCCTGCACTGGAATCAAGGTGTCACGACTGTCAGGCTAGAGAGCAGCCCTTTGTTTATAAAATACATTAGGGCCCAAATTAACACAGGGTGACAAGGGACACAAAGCCTCTCGTTTCCAGACTGAAGGGAAAACTGCAGCTGCTCGGCTTCATTATAAAACTCCCAAATCTGGAGGCACAAAACTTGCTGCCGTTGGCTTCGACAGGAGCCCCAAATATCAAGAGGCCAAGCTTCCAACTGGTGTTCTTTTACCCACAGTCCATCAGGCCGCTGGCACAGGAAAAGGAACTCATAAATGTAATTCAAAGCTGCTCATGAGTCATCATTTTGGAGCTGACACTGCTTTTGGTCTTTCCCGTTCACAGCAATATTTAAAAGAACAAAATTTTGAAATATCCCTCACTTTGACACTTATGTGACTTGCTTTCCTTTCTTCGTTATTACACAGATCCAGAGTTTGGCACTTTCCACACAAGGGAAGTACAATGTGATCTTTGTAATCAAAGCATGACCCTCACCCTCATGACCACGGGGAAGCTTATTTCATTTCTTGGCCCCCAATCATCTCCCACAGTAAAAATGCAGTCGCAACAAAAGTCTACAGCCATGCTAGTGGCTCTGTGAGGCTGTACTCTGAACTAAATGCTAATGTCAGCATGCTAACATGCTCACAATAACAATGCCAGCAGGCTGATATTTAGCTGGTTAAATGTTTACCATGTTCAACATGTTAGTTTAGCGTATTGGTATTTGCGAGCACTAAAATTAGAAATAAAATTACAGCTCAGGGTGATTAGTCATAAACAAAAGTATTGAGCTAATGATACTAGATGAAAAATTAAGGGATCTCCAAACTTATTACATATAATCCTGAAGGGGACGTGAGTGTATGTACCTAATTTCACTCAAGACTGCAAATATCATCCTCATGGTGGTGCTAGAGAAAACGTTGGGGCATCACCAAAGTTAGTAGGATTCACCTCTGGGCACCATGGATGTGTGCACCAAATTGTATGTCATTCCATCCAATAGCTGCTGAGATATTTCTGTCTGGGCCAACGTGGGGGACCAACCAACCGACTGACAGATGGACCTCAAGACCGACATGGCCATCCCTAGAGCCATGGCTAAAATAGTGCAAGGAGTGAAAAGCTCAGCCCCGGCTCCTTTTCCAATCACCCAAGGGCTATTCAATACCCCAGCCTTGACATCCACCTCCCCGTAGCATCTTTGGATGAGTGGCTATCTGGAGCAGCAAGCAAACCAAGGCGACTGGGTAGGTACAATGACTTGTTTAAGCTCGTGAGAACAACTGAATAAACACACACTTCTGTGTCGCTGGGAGAACCGACGCCGGGCAGAGATAGGCAGGGAGAATACATTTGAATCAATAACCAGCACTGGGAAGCCGAGATTGTAGCTGCTGATGGATCTGCGTGGCACGGACTGATGAACGCACACAGAGCTGAAGGCCAGAGAGTTTCTTTATTGCTCACAGATTACATTTAAAACCAGATCTCACTTTGTATTCCTCCACCATCTATGCTAGAGAGGCTATCTTACATCCAGACAAATGGAGAGGTGCAGGAGATGACTTGGTGGTAAGAAATGGATACCATGGAGAAATCTGAAGGTGCAAAGGGCAAAAATAATGTAAAACCAATCTTCTGACCAGGAATCCCACTATGAAGCATGTTCTAGCCTCTCAAATGGCCAGGCTACAGTCCATTAACTCATGAGTGTATTGCTGTGTTGGGAATTGGGTAGTTATTTGGCATTTGGAGTGTGTGAGTGCAGTCAATGGGAAAACATCTGGCAGGAATTTTGGTACAATGACTATGATGATGATGATGATGATGATGGCAGTGGGCGCAGAGGTGGCGTTAAGTAAGGAGGACCCTGTGGCTTGAGTGATTGTAGTGTAAAGAACGGAGTCAGCACAGGGCCCGTGTGGATCATTGCCTTATTAATGGCTCCGTCAGGTGCGATGAGCAATGGCTGCATTGTCATCTCCAGCCCCTGGGCACAGATGAATGGCTGTCTCAGGGCGGGTAGGGCTCCCTCGTACGCTGGGCTGAGCACTAATCCCTCACTCTTCCATTGTTGGATGCACTGTCACCCAGGACTTCAGCAGTGCCATACATTGCATTTCCAGGGTTCTAACAGAAATGGCCATGCACACAGGCGTACATACACACACACACACACACACACACACACACACACACACACACACACACACACACACACACACACACACACATGCATAAACCACACCGAGTTGTGCTCCGACACTGACTGATGGAAAAATATGCGTGGGTGATCGAGCATACCCCATATTACCTGAACCACAACTCAACAGTAACACTTTAGGAATGTTGATGAACTTTTATTTTACACTTCACTAATTCAGCAGAATTGCATTGATCTCTGTCTAGTATGATTACTTGGGTGAATCTGTCTTGCACCTGAATTAAGTGAGAAAGTCATAGTCAGAGCAATAATCTGCAAGTGCGAATGAGAATCTATTAACAACTTTTTACCCATGATTGAGCGGATTTCTATTGTTTAATACCGTAAAAGAATAAGAAATAATAACTGAAGCTGCTCAAAAACAGCTTTGAGCTTTATCTGGAACCTGCTGTAACAATTGGCTGTTGCCTTTTCTCTTTGTGTAGCCAGGCTAGACATTGCAATACCTTTCCTGTCGGTGCGACTCTCAATTTGAGGCGGATTCTTTATGCAGACCATGGAAATGCTATTCTAGTTGCAGACCCCGCTCTCTGTCACCTCTGCAGATAATGGTGAGTCGATGAACAGAGAGCTGGAGGAGGACCCCCTATGCCCACTCACAGCCCTTAGCCCCACTCTGACATGAGAAATAGTGCCCAGGCCTGACAGCATCTCGGAGACATATTGTAGTTTATTTTGTCGCCCGGGCATGCCATCTGTGCCATTCCAATAGAGGGTGTGTGTTCAGGCTGCTGCAAGAGAGAGGGCGCGAGGCTCCGGTCCCTCAGTAGCTCTGCAGCCACGGCAGGTCATTAGTCAAATTGCCTAATGAGAGAGAATACAAATGGCCCCCTACCCTGACAGGAGGAATTTTGGAGGTGTCAGAGCTCCTGACCCGTGCTATGAGAACAGATGATAGCGAGTTGCTATTTTCAGATTCTTTTAATGACTATAGCTCTATGAAACCCATTCTTTTTCTTTTATCTTTTTCCCGCTTTTTCAAGCCCTCTAGACAGATGAGTGGAAAAAAAAATTATTAAAAATCTCACTTGCAAAAGTGGAAGTATAACTTTTGAATTATTTAAATGTTTACTGGGGAGTCAATTAACATTCTAAAAAGCACATAACACTGATACTAAAATAGCTCACGCACTGAAATGATGTTGAGGGTTTCTGATAATATTTATTTGCTTCTGCCGGCTGTGTGCAGCTTCTTTCCCCAGTCTCACTGCAGTGTGTGCAAGCTTCTGTTGCAATTCTCCTGACAGCCAGTCAGTTAGTTCATACTAAAATATTAATTCCATCTCAACCAAATGTTCAAATGTAAACAAATTTAAGTGTGGTATGCAAGACATCCAATAGATGAATGTGCTGGGGCTGCTAAACACTCAGGTTTATGGAGAGAAACTGTGGAGGGAAAACAGACAAGAAGCACCAAGGGAGTGCAGAGAAGCTGAATCATTTTACACCAGCTTGCGTTTTGTCCACTTTGTTGGGACATTTTTCAAACTACATTTTTACCCTTTTGTTTAAAAAAGGTGGTGTATTATCTTACAATATATTAACTGTATGTGAAATGTAATAAATGCACCAGCAAACATATAGCATTAACTAGTGTTGATCAGTCAAGATATATATGACAAATACCAAAATGAAAATGAGAATATTCTCTCAAAACCATTTAAACAAAACCAACAACAGACTCCAATGTCATCTACAGTAATCAGTTTATTCCCCAACATTAAAATTCTACGTTTTTTTTTTGTTACCAGAGGGATGCAAAATGGCAAGCTTATGTGGAATGACCCACTTACTTTTCCATCTGTGACAAGCAGTCCTTGAAATCTGGTTGTGGGTATGGAGCCAGGAGGCAGTCCCAGTCGGGCACTGGTCCATCAGTCTTCCAGAAAGTGGGCTGAGCCAGCAACACCTACGGTGAGTTGGCCACAAACACCGCTGCATCACACCGAATGCTCCGAGGAGGTGCATACATGTGTGATAACTTCTCCAATGCAATCCCTGTATGTGTTACGCATATATGTAAGAGCTATTTCAAGTAAAGAAAGAGCCAAAATTCTTCAGTGATTTGGTATAATTACAAAACCTGTATTAACTGCATTAAAAGCAGTCAGTACTGGAGAGGTACTGGGAGAGCCCTTCTCGCTGGCTAGCTATTGAGAGCTCTCATGAAATTAAATGGACAATCAGACTTTAATCAGCAGCACAGTGTCTTTTAAGACATTGCCATGGCACTGGCATTGATCCCCAGCTGTGGCTGCTGGTGAATGTGCAGCAGAATGTGTGTATAAATGGGGTACGCCTCTCTGGACAAGTGTAAAAGCTGGCAGAGGGCTGACAGTAAATTGCATGTGCCGGATGGGACACAGCAGAAGGCACAATTACACAAATCCCCTCTTAATTAGCGGTTCTGTGGGCAAACTAACCCGTAATGATGCGAGGGATGTGGCGAGCCCCAGAAATCCTAACAAGAAACACTCACCAGCACTGGAGACTGGGTCATATGGTCCCGGTTCCCCTCAAGTAGTGACTGACGTGTGATCTGTTTTGATCAGTGCAGCTGCAGGAGAGGACTCCCATGTCGCCCTGCTCCCCACAACCCCTGGCCCTCGCTGAGCTACTTGCCCTCTGGACTGTGGGTAAAGCAGCAGGCCCTGTGTGGTTATGGGTGGCATTATTAAGTTCTCCATGCTCACAGTACCAAGCAATGTAAAGTGGCATCTCACACGGTGAGTAATGAACTGTGCCAGAGTGGAAGCAGGAGGGATGACAGCCAAAGAGGCCTCCTTGGCAGCCACTAACCTGGGCATCTACCAATTTATCATCCCCTAGAACCAATCCACCAATGCTGAGCTGCCATTTGTCATTAATTATGCTAATAAGGACACCATTACTCTCCTGATGAAACGGGCGACTGTTATTAGTATAATGCATTTACAGTTTGATACATATGCATTTGCTTATTAGTTTTACTGTGTGTGGATTAGTGGACTTTAAATAAATATTTTCCATTACTTTATTAAAACTGTTATACTTTGCACTTTAAAAAATGTCCAGCAGAGGAGCCCAGGACTTTTCTGTACACACTAATTGAGCATTATGAAATGACAAATCAACTGATTCATAATCATACACACTAACATAAAAATGGCCTCATCTATGTAAAGACGCGGATGATGTGTTTGAACTTTTTCTCCACAGCAGACGTCAAGGCTCTAAGCAAACCAGTCTTGAGCAGAACTATTTAATATAGCTTCTGGGAGCCCCAGATGCCCTTTTCCAAAACGACTTCATTCCCAGAATCTCATTGTGCTTTCTAAATCACACCACAGTATGTATTAGAAGATCATTAATTACAAACTTAACAAGTCAGCAGAGCCATTAAAAGATCTTTAAGGCATATTTGACCATAAATCTCTTTAAACTATATTTAATGACTGGATTTTTGTGAAATATTTTTTATCAAGTTCTAATTAGATGTGTGATAACAAACCCTGCTGTACATGGGGCAAATGAGGGAGCCGTGACAGGCCCATCCATTGAGGCCGTCCACGTCTGGACACTGAAACTAATGGAGCACCGCTTCTATCTCAGGGATGGATAGAAAGCAATGAAGGATGAGACTCCAGAGTCCAGTCTGGCCTACAAATGCAAAGCCATTTAAAGCCTCTTATTTGACTGTAATAAGGGCCAAAAATACCTGAGGGGTATAATCCATTACGATTCATTCAGGATTGATCCCTGAAAACTTAATGGCGCCATCACACTGGGATCGATCATGTTTTGAAAATAATCTGGATAGTGCAATAGGATTTCTGACACTTCAGTTGGATTCCTTTCAACAGGATTTTATTAAAGAGTGCATTGTGACTGAGGAGATATACTCAGTCTACGTGTAAATAAAAACCTTAAGCTTTTCATTTTGTTTTTGGCTTTGGTCACAGTTTCAAAGTATATTGGTCACAAATTAGACTGCAGTGTTCCAAATGTCATTCTAGCCTGT